>SNQJ01S0222235.1:0-14969 GCA_010110895.2 Picea sitchensis
TTTCAAGGATTGAGACAAGGCCCTCATACAAACATCATAATGAGCAATCTCAAACAAATCTATAAAATGTTCAAAATCTTGGATGTGTTCTTCAGTTATGATGGCATCAGGTTCTCCATCAAACACAGGTAGGTACTTATAGTTCTTTGGAGGAAAATCATGAAGGATGTGAGGTAATTTTAAGGGTCTATATCTATGTTGAATCTTGGAGGGTGTTGGATCAAGTACAAGAGGTGAAATATCAACCTTGCTTTCATGAGGCTCATCAACTTGGTTATGGTCATCAAATGACTCAGATGGAAGATTTTGATCAAAATAAGTGATACAATGAGGAGATATATGTACAAATTTAAGAGGAGGATATACAATTGCAAGATTCTCATGATCATCATTTGAATGCAGTAGGTAAAGAAAAAATTGTCTAGCATTTTTAGGAAAGGACCAGAGGCAACTTATAACAAAAAATATTATTTCTTGGAAAAAACTCAACTTGAGGTACTTGTTTTATCCCATGATGTCCTTTTATACCTCTTTAAATGGATCTCATATTCTAGTGGAGTCTATAAATCACATTTGAAGATTGAGTGGTGTCGCCATTAAAATCTTCAGGCTACTGAGTCTTTGGGCAATGGAGTCACCATAAAAATTTTGAATTCTAGATTCTTGAAAATGGAGTCTCCAGGTGAATGATGTACAACCTTTTTGTGTTTGAATAATTTTCACCATCAGTACTCAGACCTGAACTTTGTCGTTCTTTCCCAGGTAAAAATTTTCAATTTCATCCCCGGAAACGAAGCCAGAATGTTAACACTCTGTAAATTTTTTCTGACTGAATAGACAAATGACAAAGGTAACTGTTTCAACCTACTTTAGAGCTGGGAACTAGCCTTCTCAACTCAGAGAGGGATCTCTCGTGTCACTTGATATATCTTTGGAAATCAATGGCTAGATATAGTTTGTTTTGGGGGTTTTTATAAAGTTTTTGGCAAGGAAGGGGAGGGACACTCAGGGCCATGGAGTCGAAATTATGAAAGTGAATGAAAATAATGACTAGCTGGTAGAACTCTCAAGAGGATAAATGATAAATGAGGCTATGGATTTGAGTTATAAATTGTATTTAAGAAGGGTGTAAGAGGAAAGAGAAAACAAATAACTACATTAGAGCATTACTAAAATGAATTCTGAATTAGCTAGGAAGAAAATTACACAGTTTAAATTGCTTAAGCCGAGAGAATCACAACATGAATTCTGGGACTTTAACTCTCCAATTTAAATAGAAGAAAATGTCAATGGAATAAAAGAACATAGGAAATACATACAATGAGAGGAGACAAAACTGATATCACCACCATTATAATATTTTCATAGAGACTTCAAAATCTTTTGCATGTGTATTCAATTCAACTCCAGAAATTTACAATTGAGTTTAGAAACAACTAAAGGTGCCCTTGCACTTCTGCCAACCTATAATACGTTTGGAACCTCTAATACTTATAAAATTTGAGTTCCTTCAATGTGCAACCGATTACAATAACTAAAATGAAATGTTTCATCTTTGTCCCCAAAATAGAAACATTTACAAATAGAACATGACACGTTTAACTGATCTCCTGTTTTTCAGGAGAAAACATAGGCTTCAAAATGCCACCTGTAATTATCAAACCATGATAACTGTGTAAAATTGGAGAATGGTTTTTTTATATAAACTCATTCTGAAGAAAAATCTCTCTCAGTTTTTCGAAATTCATCTCCAGCTGGCCGAAATATGTGTCATAAAAATATGTCTCAAATAGGAAATCAGAACAGAAAAATATGGCTCCAAGGTTCCCTCAAATCTCCCAATCCGTGACACCTATGTGAAAAATGAACAAGTTTAATGTTCTAGGGTCCGTGCTTGACAATAACCTCCTTTTAATTTTGAAAACTCATTATGGTTCATCTGAAAATTGTCTTGTAAGTCTCAACTATTGTGCAAACTGACTACCACATTGTCTTTGAAATGTAACTTGTGCTTTTTCCAAATCTAATTTTATTTATCCATATTTTCCTTAATTCATGCCCATTGTTTTGAAAAACCATTTATATCTTTCTTCCCATGGTTTTGAAAACCATGTCTTGTTTTTCCCAATTTACCATTTCACTGTAAAAACCATTTACTCTGTCTTGTTTTTTCCAATTTACCATTTCACTGTGAAAACCATTTACTGGTTCATTTCCCATGGTTTTTAAAACCATGTCTTGTTTACCATCTTTGGTAAAATACTTTTGATCTTCTTCTTTTACTTCTATAAAACCTTTGGATACAAAATTATCCAAGTGTTCCTTTCATGTGCATCTTCCCATTTAATTATTTTCATTGAACTAAACATCAATCTCTTTAATTTGTAAAACTTAAATTTTACCTCTGTAAAAACCTTTTTATCGTGATGAAGAATCTCATTGATTGGAAATTCCATAATTATTATTGAAATGCACTCCTGGAAAATATGACACACATAAACTATATGATAAATGGTTACATTTACTATATCGGGATTAGGCTAGAGTAGTTTAATACACACTACTTTTACCCCCAATATTCACATAATTAACCTCCTCGTTAATTCTATGCTCGATATGCATGTGCGCCCTCCATCCACCCTTTGACTTTTCCACATTATAAATTGAGATTCCTGCCCATGATTTGACATGATGCCATAAATTAAATATTGGATCAAATATTAAAATAAATACTTTAGTATAAAAATATTTATATTAATAATAATAAACGTTTTTTCCATTTTCTAAGGACTTTTGGCATATGAGGCTTATCACATGACTTTGTGGATAGGCTAAGGGTGCTTAATAAAAGGAATACTTTTTATTTTCAACTGGAATATGAAAATAAGGGTAAAAATGAATGAAGTGATGGAACTAAGGGATTTAGCTAAGCATTAAGGCTAGGTATAGGCTTTGGATATTTGCCAATTTTTGACTCATGGAGGACATGACTATTTTGGATGATCAGTTGAGTGAAGGATTTAGGTGATGAGATATTGATGGAGCTGGTGAAAAAGTATTTAAATATGAGTGAAAAGAAAGCACAAGGACAAGATACTTTGGGAAAATTTAATGCAAATTAGCATGTGATAACAAGGTGGTAACAATAGTGGCCTTTCCTAGGTATATATAGAGGTGATTGTGGGTGTGAAGTTCCTACAGTACTTGGGGAAGATGACAAAACGTTTTTTCAGTTCCCCCACAAGGTTCCTACCTTAATAAAGGGTACCTACACTGGTAAGCGCTATTACATATGGGTTATCGTAATTGTTCCTCACACCTTTTCTAGACAATATTTTGGGGACTTGACATCCCACAAGGGTTGGTTTTCGGAAGACCTTTTCATCCACTTATTTCCTTGTTGATAGAATAGAGTTTTTAGGGGTTTGATATTTGGTTATATGTCCTAATTTGGTCATAGGTTTGTTTATTATTTGTTTTTGAAACACATTTTATTCACCATGGTGGACCAATTACTTCGTTTCTCCTTTTGATAATGAGGAATTTCCCCCAAGGTCGAGGGACAACCACCTCTTAAACAAAGGTTGATATGTGACATAAAGCGAGTAGATTTTGATAGAATATCTTAGGAGAGTTAGAAAATCAAATTTGAAGTGGTCGATTAAAGTACTCCACCCCAGTTTAACCCTCCTTTGACTAGTCCAAGTGATCATGTGCTCCTTTAGATAAGGGGATGCTTCAATGAACCTTTTTCATTTTTCAACGATCCTCACATGATTTCAAGCCCAAGTGTTACATACAATATGGATGAGCCTTCAAGATCATGTACAAGTGTCCTAGGAGTCACCTCCATGATGTCCTTATTATCGTCTATTAGTGCCATAGGATCCACACAATCTACTTTTTGTTCCATGATTGTACCTAGCATTAGCATGCCCATTGCATCTATATTGATTCCCACATTTGGAATTGTGTCCAGTGGGGGGTCGATATTTAGTTATAATACTAGAAGTTGATTTACTTATTCTTCTATCATCTCTACATGTATCCAAACAATGTGAAACATTGGTTTCGATTTTTGTTGGAATATGTATATCAGGTCTAGGGATATTCCTATCCAATATGGGGGAAACAAAATTTCTGTGGGTTTCAAAATCCCATGGGGTAGCACACCTATTCCTGAAAATCCTAATCCTTCCACGTATACCTATGTTCCTAGGGGAATTTCCCCTAGGGGAAGTTATTTTTGGGGGGGTGATTTCCCTTCCACTTATACCTCTATTCCTACTGGGGAATTCCCCCTTAGGTAATAGTTTTCCTTCCAGTTATAGTTCTCTTCCTATATGTATTTTCCTTGGGGGAAGTTATGGTCAAGGGGTTGGTCATCCTTTTGGATACACTCATGTTTCGCGGGGTCCCCCCTTGGGGACAATTGTGGTCTTGGAATAAAAATGTTTCTAGGAGTGCCTTCTCCCCTAAATTTCATCCTCTTGGGGGTATGTACAGTCCTAGGGGAAGAAATATTCCTAGGATTTCTTTTTTTCCTAGAGAAATCAACCAAGGAGAAAAAACATTTTGTAAACCAACATCCTTTCAAAAACTTGAATATTGGGGGGCCTGAGAGTCCATTTGGTCCATACGATTCTTCATCGTATAAACATAATGAATTTTCCAACATGCAGTTGCCTTTTTTTTTATGTTAGACATGCTATAATTTTTATAGTTAACAATTGATCACATTCTCCACAACCCACTATGGCTGGCCATTCCTATCAAATTGCCATAAATTGTTTTCCAAATTTGATGAAAAAACAGGTGGAGACCTATTGACACATGTTGGCGTGCAGCTGGAAAACTCAGGGTTAATCATTCAAATACCAACAAAAACATTAGAAACTGTGATGGATAGACCGACCACACTAAGAGTGGGGATGAATCAGTGTGTGGCTCTTCATACACTTCTTTCAAAACATTAGTTATTAACTATTTTAAACATTATTATTCATTCATAATTAGTTACTTTCATATATCAACAACATTCATCAATAATAGAGAACATTAAACCATCACCATAATGAACAAAAAGAACACTAGACATATGTGAAAGCTTTTGTATTATGTGTTACACGAGACACAAATCTATGGGTTTTATCAGCACCAAATGAAAAGAACACCAAATCCAAGAGATTACCAACTTTCAATGCAAGACCCAACTTGCAAATCTCAATACCAACTGAGATGTGAGGAATCCAACCCTCAAGTACAAGACCTAACTTGTAGACATAAAAAAATCTGTCAAATGTACCAACAGATACATGACGTGTATATATTGTAGCACATATATGTGCATGACCTATCTATACTGTAGCACGCATATGCAAGTGACCTTCCCTCTGTCAACCTACGTACACATTAAAAAAACTAGGGTTTCCATTTTTTTGAATCTCCAAAACTTTCGGCCCTTCATACCTTTGTTGCCTCTGTCACTTCCATCTGTAACCTGTCACTATATCTAACCTACATATCTATATCATGACATCAATGAAACATCTCCAATAATATATGCATGTCCCTCATGCATACATCATCATACAACATAGATATGCCTCAACCATATCAAAATTGTACCATACATAATATTATTGCTCACACAACCAACCAACCAACATATACCATATCCAGATATCACAACAACCATACCAAGAATTCTTAGCATTCACCTTATCATAAGTAAGAGTGATCATTAAAATAAACATGTAAACATACCAGAACTTTTGTAGATGATATGAACCTATAAAATTTTGACCTGGGAACTTGCTTCAGACTTCAGGGACCTAACACCAACATCAACTCAAGGTGTCATGACCTATTCACATGCACGTGAAATATCCTCTTTCAACCTACAAATGTATGTGACCTAGCCTTATGTGGCACACATATGTACATGACCTGGCCTTCTACATCTCGTGTACAACTTCAAAAAACTAGGGTTTTCTAAAACTATGCAACTCTGAAACTTTCTCCGTCACTTCTCCTTTTCTACCTCAGACTTGTGTAACTTCATATGTATCAATGAGTACCTGAAATAAAATTTTTACCAAATAATATATATTCAATATCCTTAAAACTTCATCATCATAAGAGACCCTTTATCTCTTATTTATACTCTCCAACTAGCTTCCTCTAGGGATTATCTTCTACCTAACTTCCTTGTTTTAGGGATAACCCATTTCTAACTACTTTTTCCACTTGCAACCACTTTATGATGTTCGACAGTGATGGGAATGAAAATTTGATGCATTCATATGGAAGGAAGGAGAGCTATGAAATTTGAACTGGGAAGCCACAAACGATTCCATCTTCTATTCGGAAATATCAATCTATCAATATGATATATTTTGGGTATAATTCCCGATAAAGTTGTTTCACTGGGTAGATAAATTACAGGAAGAACCAGAGTTCAAGTAACTTTTCAAAGAAGTATGTATTTAGGATACAAAGAAGCTAGCATATCTTCATCGATTGGATCACCATATTACTCGAGCAGTGGATTTCTAGGTCAACACGTCTTTGGAAGGCTATTTCATAGATTTTGTAGGGAAGAACCACCAATATTTTTCATGAGCATAAGTGATATTCAAGAAAGGGGAGCGTGGAAAATTGTTGGGGGAAATCCCCTTGTGGATCAAATTCTTCTTGGTGGAAGAGGGGATGCTAAGTGTTCCCTCGCATGAGATGGAAGCCAAAACCCATGAACTCAGGGTGAGTCGATCTTGGGGAAGGTGAATGAACTAATAGAGAGAAAAAGTTCTTTGACAAATGGGGGATCGACAAGAGAAGAGCGCAAGAGGTGATTGAGCCTTCAGGAGAGTCGCCATAGTTGAAAAACGATGGTGCAAAATGGTGACAAAAGTTGTAAAATAGTCTAAGGTGTTGCAAAAATAGAGAGGACCAGGAGAAATGGATGAAAGAAAGGAAAAAGAGTTAAGGAGGTTGCAAGGACAAGAAATATTTTCTATTCTAAGATTGCATAAAATAGAATCATGGAGAGAAAGAAGTCCCCAGATGGGTGGATGGGAAGAGGAGAGCATAGAAGTAGTAGAAGATGAAGAAGTTCTGGATATTACAAGAGACGAAGAGTATTCAGTCTCGATCTCAGGATGAATCGAGAAGGAGGCTGAGAATACCACTCCAAAGTAAGAGAAAGAGACCCCCCAGATAAAACAAACCCGCCTAGAAGTAAGTGGAACCAACCCTGAGTCGTCCATCCCCCAAACACTCTCTACATCGTTGGTAACTTTTTTATCGCATACTCACACAATTTCTATTCCATCAGACTCAATCAATTCATCAAAACCCACAACTAGGAGAAGCGGGAGGATATTAGGGTCACCTAGAAAATTGAAACCAGGGCCATTAAGATTCGTTTTGGTAGTGACATTAACACCAACAATGGTTGGGAACACAGGAGACTTGATCTACCGATACCCATAATTATGGGGTAAAGGGGACAAGGATGTAGAACAACATTGGTTTCTATGTGAGGCCATATGGACATCCATAGGGACTCCAGATGTGAACAAGTTAGTATAATTTCAGACTACTTTGAGGGGTCACTCCCTCAAGTGGTACATGAAATCTATTGAGCCTAGGGTGCAAGAAAAATTCTTCACCCTTGACTAGGTGCATCAAAAATTCATCATCTAATTTAAGCTACCTCATTCAGAGCACCAATCTATCTCTGAGTTGTGGGAGATTCAAGAGAGAGAAGGTGATTCTGCATGGGAGTATAGTAATAAGTTAAAGGATGATATTGGGATATTAGAGCACCCAATTCATGAAGACCATCAAAGGGAATAGTATATTCAAGGGATTATACCCTTGACATGAATCCCCCTGGTGCAACAAAGTATATCCACCCTGACATATTCTCTAGAACAATCCATGAAGATTGAATCCATGGAAGAATACCAAGGGAGTTTGAGGGCAAAAATACCTCCAATAGACCCGAACATGTTGCAACTTCAGGGAAAAATATTGACACTCATAGAGAAGAAACATGAATTAACTCTATGAAGACCAGGATGACCCCAGGTATGGTGTACAAGATGTTATACATAGGGGAATATAGAAAAAGAGTTTCCATAGATAAGGGGAATGGGACCTCACCATAACCCGATGGCACCCCCTCCCACAATACTAATAGGAGGGGCTGTGAAAGTATCTGCGGCTCCACTTTTTCATGCACCAATTTAATACCATGCTTTTCCAAGCACCCAGGAAACCCATACAAATGAATATTGTGAAATATTTCAAACTCACGGGCATGCCCTAAGGCACTGTCCTATCCTTCATAAGTACACATATGTGCCTAATACAATACATTGTGAATTATGTGGGTCTACAACACATGATACAAACTAGTGTAGAGCATTAGATGCACTTGTTGATAGACTGGATCCGATGACATTCAAGGTAAACTAAACATCCCAAGGCTCTGAAAGAGGTTGGGGGAGTGGGGGTGGAGGTGGATTTAAAGGAGGGAGGAATGGAGGAAGAGGATCAAGATGGTGTTACAATTGTGATAAACAAGGACATATGGACAGATATTTCCCTCACCCGATACGACCTTGGTTCTCACACTGAAAAACTAACGTTCACGCCACTAACGAGTGCCATGATCTGATTACGAAGTAGGAGGACCAGGTTCATCAAAGAGGATCTAACCTCTTAGCATCAGAAGGTAGGAGGGAAGTTGAAGGGAAGGTACCCAAAGTCAACATCATCACTCGCAGAGGAGAAAAAATTGGGGTAGATGTAGACAATCATCTTGAGATTCAGAGAGCATCCCGTAAGGATGACATGTATGATCCTTTAAAATAAATTTTTTTTTGAAAGAGGAAATAAAATAGTTTACAAATGTATTTTCTTCAGAAATAATGAAAAACCTTCCTAAATGCATTCTCCATCCCAATATTGCTCAAGAACCTGCATCACTACCCGCACTGAGGAATCTTGAAAACTCGAGAAGACACCCTAAGCAATACTAAAATGTAATTGACCTATGGTTTCACTTATTTTTTGAGATCCTAGGAGATGACCAAATTACTAAGAAGTTGCAGAATACCCTGTACCTAGTCCTGGGAGATGAGGGAACTCTAGAAGCCATCATAACTACCAACCTCCCTGAGAAGAATACACAAAGAGTACAAATAAGGAAGGTGCAAACTGGAAAATAATTTAGGTTGGAAGCCCAGTTAGAGGACTTTGAAATTAAATATTTCATGCTGGACTTTGGCCCAGATGTCAACATCTTACCCAAAAAGGCTTGGGCGGCTCTATGGAAGCCTCAGTTAGTGTATTTCCCCATCCAGTTGAGAATGGAAAACCAATATTTCATTTTTTTCCAGTACGAAGGTTGGAATATGTGGAGGTAGATGTTGCAGGAATTAAAACGATAGTTGATTTTGAAGTGATTGAGATCATCGGAGACAAAGATCGCTACCCTTCCTTATTAGGAATTGACTAGGCCTATCACAATTACGTTGTCATTGACTTAAAGAAGGACACTATGAAGTTTGAGGGGGATTCAATAAATGTAGTTCAACCCTTAGATCCATACTTGGGGCATAGATATATGGAACTAGTGGATAATAATATGGAGTCAAAATATCTTGACCAATTATACACCATAACAACTAGAATGAGGCCATATTATATTAACCCTACTATAGATGGATCTATAAATTGTAGGAGTATACAATCAACCAATGAGGACTTAGAATTGGATTTTGATAGCTGGAAGCAAGGTTCATATAAAATATTCTCAATACATTGAGAAACTATAAGGGAAATGAGATGTATTGGAATTGAGGTAAGGAATCACCCAATGTATGATGGTACTTCATATTTGAACAACTTCCTCACTGTCATAGATGGAAAAGTTGCACCAGATCAAAGAATATCATTATTTGATATAGCTTTGAATGATACGTCGACTAGATGGTGGTCCACTCATAGAACATTACTCTTGGATTGGGAGGATTCAAGGAGATCCATTCAATGACGATTACTTAGTAGTGATCGAATGACAAAATATATGAACATCGATTTTCATGGTACACAACTATTTGATGGGAATTCTGACCCCAGAAGGCATGTGGAGAACTGTGTAAAACCATGGTGAGTTGCGGAAGTACCACCTCGACTATGGGTTCAACTATTTTTTCACTCGTTAGTGGAGATTCTGAAATCCTGGTACATACACGAAGAGATTAGAAGACAAACAAGTTGTTGGAAAAACTTAAAATACAAATTTTGCATGGATTTCTCCGTCACTAGTAGTTTCTTGGAGCTTCACTTGGTCCTTCAAAGAATTCAGGAGATGTTGCTTACTAATGTTTGTAAACCAAGATCAATCCCAGTGGTATGTTATGATCATTTCCATTTTCTTCAGTCCAATCGAGGCCACAACCATGTCAGAATACAGTTAGCTTGTTGTAAAATTGATAAAGTCCTGGAAGAATCCAACGAAGTAGAATAACTTAGAAACCTAAATATCAAAAAAATTGTAGGTACTAGAGAAATCCAGGATACCATACCCAATCATACTAGTAGCTCCTATAAGAATCCCCTAAAGTTTCAAAAAGTAAATATAGGGAGTGAAGAGCACCTGAAGATAGCTTCTATAGGACATTACTAGGATGAGCAAGACATGAATGAAGTCCAGAGCCTGTTGCGGGTATATGAAGAATTATTCCAAAAACCATTCCCATAAATGAAAGGAATAAAAGGATCCATGGGGGAGATGAAGATTGAGCTGAAACTTGATTCAATACCCATGAAGCACATACCATATTGTCTTAATCCCAAGGTAAAAGAGAAGGTCAAAAGGGAAGTGGATTAAATGTTGGCAATAGGATTGATCTTCACGGTCGAAGAAGCATCGTGGGTTAGTTCCATAGTAATACAGAGAAATAAGAATACATAAGACATTTGGGTCTATGTTGACTATAGGAGTTTGAATTGTACATGTGTGCACGATCTGTTCCTGACTCCTTTCAACGATGAGGTGTTAGATCAAGTTGCGGGGAAAGAAGCCTATTCATTTACAGATGGATTCTCAGGGTATCACCAAGTCCAAATTTCAGAAGAAGACAAGAAGAAGACCACATTCATAATTGAATCGGGGTTATTCACATACAATGTCATTCCCTTTGGCTTAAATAATGCCCCTACAATCTTCTCTAAGATTGTTATAGCAACATTTCATGACTTCATGCACAAATTACTAGAATTCTATATGGATGAATTGATTGCATACAATTTGTTGAAGGAGCATATAGGGCTATTACGATTGACTTTTAATAGATACTGGGAATTACAAATATATTTGAACCTCAGGAAATGTATTTTCTGCGTACTGCATGAAAACCTTCCAGGCCACATTGTTTTTCGAGAAGGAGTCCTGGTGGAACCAACAAAAGTCATTATTATCATGAACATGTTGCCACCTATAAGTGATAAATAGATTTGTGGGATGCTTGGACATACATGATACTACCATAGGTTTATTGGAAGATATGAAAGTATTACCTCTAAAGTGGAAAAATTACTGAAGAAGTATGAAGCATTCCAGTGGACATATGAATGTGAAAAAGTGTTTGATATCCTCAAAGAGAAACTAAGTACTACACCCATTCTTGTATACCCCAACTGGGAATTTTAATTCTCCGTACAAGTGAACGGATGAGGTATTGTCCTAGGAGCCATTTTAGTGCAACCAGGCGAAGGGAATATGGATCACCCTGCCTACTTTGCTAGTACAAAACTCTCTCAAGATGAATGAAACTACACAACAACCGAAAGTTAAGGTCTAGCTATGATTTATGCATTGCAAAAATTTAGACACTACTTGCTAAGTTCTCATTTTAATATTTTTACTGACCATTCTGCATTGAAGTATCTAGTCAATAAGTTGGTCCTTGAGAGAATAATTTGTAGGTGGCTCTTACCCTTTCAAGAATTTTCATTCGAAGTAATTGTCAATCCTGGAAGATGTAATGTAGGTCTAGATCATCTATAAAGACTGGAATAAGGAGAAAGTGGAGGATTAGTGGATGATCAACACCTCGATGCAAACCTATTTAGGATCGAAGCCATCCCAAAGTGCCTTGAAGACATTGTTGCCTTCCTTAGTTCGGGGGCCTATCTAGAAAATTATTCCACAACTCAGAAGCGACACCTGGTGGTCCAAGAAGAAGACTACCAATTAATTTTGGGATAACTTTATAAGATGGGATTCGATAACATTCTCATAAGGTGTGTCCTAACTTAGGGGAGGCCATATATCCTATGGGAATTCCACAATGGTTTGTGGGAGGACATTTTGGAGATAACTCTACAACATAGAAGGTGCTTCAAGCCAGGTTATGGTGGCCAACATTGTTCAAATATTCTAAATCTAATGATAGATCCTGCGACATTTTCAATGAGTAGGAAAGCCATCACACTGAGACAAATTACCTCTTCAGTCAGTTAGGCAACTACAGGAATTTGAGAAGTGGGTTTTGGACTTTATTGGACCAATTAATCCGCCCTCCAAGCATTCAAAGGCTCGATATATCATCACCAAAACAAATTATCTCATGCGATGGGCTGAAGCAGAGGAAGTTCAAGATTGTTCAACATATACAATGGCTAGATTTATATTTGGGAACATTATTGCATAGTTTGGGTGTCCTAGAAGCTTGACCAATGATCAAGGTAGTCACTTTATCAGTAGAAAAATTACAACACCGATGACATAATTTATTATTCAACACCATAAAATAATTCCTTATCATCCACAAGATAATGCAATAATGGATGAATTCAACAATATTTTGGAGAGAGGACTGACGAAGGTGTGTTGCGCAAACAGGGAGGACTAGGATGATCGAGTTCCAATAGTATTATGGGATTATAGTACCGCTACAAAGAAACTACATAAGTATACCCCATTTCAGTTGGTCTATGGTAAATAAGTTGTTCTACCTATAGATTTTATCATCCCTAGTCTCTATATATCATATGCTACTCATATGACAAAGGATGAATTAGTTGCACAAAGGATTATAGACTTGTAGGAACTTGAGGAAGCAAGGTTTTTAGTTGATTTTCATCAATCAATGGAAAAATATAGGAAGAAATATTGGCATGATAGACACATTAAATCCAAGAGGTTTATGCAAGGGTATAAGGTACTCCTCTATGACACCCGTTATCATAGACGTCCCTACAAGTTATGCATGCATTGGTTAGGTCCATTCCTAGTTGTTGAAATTTGATAGTCTCGTGTAGTCAAAATTGTGCAACTAGATGGTATCCTTTGACTAGGGTGGGTGAATGGTGCATGCTTGAATACCTACATTTCCCACACTTGATAGAGGGGATGTTACTCCAGTCTAAGGGAACTTGTATAGTATTTAGATTTAAAGTATTTGTTGTAAAAAAAAATTGTTGTTGTTTTCTCTTCTCTTTTAGCTGTAATAACGTTGGAAGTGTGCACTTTGGCACCATGAAATATGTTTCATTTCAGGCTAATAGTTGGACCTGTTAACACATGGAATGTTCAAGAGTCAATAGACTCTGTTAAAAGTTTGTAGCAATTCAAAAATAAAGCATGTGTCAAATATTTTTATGATTTTTATTTTGTAAAAGTATCTAATGATGAAATATAGCTTTCAATTCCATCACATCATCAAACAAATATAAAGGATCATTTTCAAAAGTACAGTTTTCAATTTTCCATCTTCATTTCCTTTTGCAAAGAAAGAGTTGCAGACTCTTGGCGCTCCCAACTGTTTCATATCATTTGCACTGCAAACTCCTTTTACATGGTCAAATTTTACACTCCATGTATCTTAAATCTTATGTAGACCCAAGTTTCTTATTTTCATGTCAAAAATATCAATTTCATCCTTCCTTAGAGTCATCAATCTTCATCTGCTACAAATTCAGTGCACTGCGAATTCACTATGCTACAAACCCCATGTTTTCCTCGCATGCAAAACTCTAGTTAATTTCACTTCTATTCGGTCCTAAAAAACCCATTCTCATTGTAATATTAACCCTCTCCATCCCTCTACAAATTGAAATCCTGATGATCTAAAACCTAGCCTAAATTCTTGCTGCTACAAATTTTAAACTTTGCTATGAACTCGCTCCGCTGCAAACCATTTTGTGCTACTGTGAAAAGAGGCAGAGAGGACACCCTAATGTTGTAGTAGGAATTAACAAAGGTTTTTAAGGCTTCTTGCACAAATTTGGCCATAAATGATATGTTTTTAATACAAAATGACACCTACAGGAAAGTTAGTAGTGCATCGTAGTGAGGCATTGCGAACTTCTAAAATTAGAACACTTTGCAACAAATTAGCACACATTAGAGTCATATTTTTATCATAAATCTTAAATTTTGATCTGGGTTCTTCTAAAATGTTTTGTGGAAGTGAATCATAATATCATTGACTTTCTGACCAAAAATAAGCCTGACCTAGTTCGTCGTTTGGGAGAAAAGTTGAGAAAATCATCTACAAGAAAGTTTGCAGCGAATCCTGAAATTGCGCTGCAAACTCTAAGAGTCTGATAAATCTGAGTTGTAGTAGGGTTGTTAACTGTTCGAGGGTGTTCAAATGGTTTCCTAGGAAGTATTTGGACATGAGGGACATGTGTTCTATCACTATATCAATCATCATGACCTGTTTCAAAATGATTTTTCACATTAGACTAGATCCAAAAGAATAGGAGCTAGGTGGATTTTATGTTTCACCTTGTTGTAACAACTCCTAGAGGAAAGGGAATCTAATGAAACCACTTGGGATTCAACCTCTTTAGATTATATAGGAATGATACACTACAGATATAAGTTTTTTTGTTGATGAAGAGGTTTAGTTCATGATCCAAGAGAGGAGAGAGCTTGAGGAGCA
>SNQJ01S0222236.1:0-14969 GCA_010110895.2 Picea sitchensis
AGTTCCACATACCACCAGAAATGACATGACATGTAATATCCATTTAGAATAGTCTTACCTGTAAATAAATCAAAACACACACCATTATCCATCAAACAAACTTGGGGTCATAACTCTCTAACCGTGAGGAGTTATGTGAAGTTCCACATACCACCAGAAATGGCATGACATGTAATATCCATCTAGAATAGTCTTACCTGTAAATAAATCAAAACACATACCACTATCCATCAAACAAACTTGGGTCCATTACCCAAACCTTTGTGCTACTGAAATTCTCTAGGGTTGACATCAATGACAACCAACCCAATTAATCAACAATATATATATATATATATATATATATATATATTGACTCAGTAAAAAAAATATTGACTTAATTGAAATATTTTTATTGAGTCGGTAAAAAAATATACATTATATATAATAAAAAAAATCAATTTTGTATATATACCTTTTATAAAGTGAATTAAAAGTGGGTTCTACAAAGAAAAAGGTTAACTCCAAAATGGTTAACAATGATGAGCTACATGCAGATAGACCGATGTAGAGATGAAGTCAATAACATACAACATTGTCTTGGTAATATTGAAAAGGGGTAGAAAGAGTTAGGAGAAGGAGAAAAAGAATTAAGAGATAAAATCGATAAATTAATAGAAAAGGAAGACAAAATTGACAAGTTAATAGAGAAGTCTGAGAAACGATCACACTCCCTATTAAAAATAAGAAATGAAAACAAGGATGAAACAATGAGGATGCTTAATAATCATAATTAAATATTCAACCAACTAACCAAAAGGGTAGATGCATTATTTGAAGAACCGTTAGCCTACCAAAGACCACCACAAAGTACAGAATCATAAAATACAAGTGATCAAAGACGTAAAGAAACCCTACCAATAATTTTTTCAAGTAATATGCATAACTCAAGATTTCGAGATAGAGATTATAAAAAAATTAAAAAGGAATTACTAAAATATGATGGTAAGGACCATACATGAGCCATCATCTAGGTAAACAAAATGGAGGGTATCTTTGAATAAAATCCTCGTTGGGTGAACGAGAAAAAATAACGACATCCTCCAACAACTTAGAGGGGGAAGCTTACGGATTGGTTTCTATGGTGGTCTAAGAAATGTGATGGATGTTCCTTTCATTGACAAAGTTTCACAATTGCCTTATCAAAAAGATTCCATGATAAAGAAAATGATGACCTTATAACAAACTTGAGCATCTTAAACAAAAAGGAAATGTAAATGACTATACACAAAAATGGGAAGTTCTAGAAACAAGATATTTAAATGGATTCATAGATGAGAAATTGTTAAAATTGTATATTTGTGGGTTGAAGGATTACATCCATAGCTAGTGAAATAAAACGATGGAACCCTAAAACTATTGAGGATGCTAGACATGCGACAAAACTAATTGAACAAAAAAACAAGTTCAATAGGTCATCATTCATATGTCCAAAAAGATCAAACAGATATTCAGATGAAAGATCAAATAAATACTCTACAGAAAAGACTAACAAGTATGTACCACCCCCCTTAAGGGAAGATGAAAACTGGCACCAAGTGCCAAATAAGAAATGGGTAAATAAATAAATATATTGCTAAGGCAAGTGGTCACATTGGAACTAATGCAACAATAAAAAAACTATATACTTGCGAAGCAAAGAAGGAATCAAACACATATAGCACTGACTTAGATGAAGAATGTAAGAAAGAAAATGATGTTCCATATACAAATCCTAGGGAGGTTATTCCCAAGATATCCCTTGCTACAATAACATGAATAGAATAACCGCAAATGTTGTAACTAAGGGGGCACGTGAAAAAAGAGAATGCCATCGTACTTATAGACATGGAAGAACCTAGGTATATGCAAATAGAGAAGAAAATAGACACAAATAAAATATATAGGTGTATTAATCTCTCTAAGAAAAGAGCCAAATATGAAGCAACAAAAGATGATGGAACCAATGTTATTAATAAAACTAAGTGGCTTGGATAGCCTAGAAAAAATGTGTTTCGATTTCTTCATCCTACTCACAATGGTGGTGGCATAATGAATTTCAAGGGAGAGGCTATCGATAAAATTCATGATGAAACCAAATCTTACATCCAAATTCTAGATAGGGCATCATCATCAATCGACTCAAATAATGCCACCATGGAGAAGAATATGTTGGATTACTGAGAGGGAGGTTGAATCAGTAATAGAGCAATTTAATCCCTTTTAACCATATAATCCAAGTGTTATATCAATGAAGAATTATCATCCAATAACTTTAGAGTAAATAAGCAATGAACAAATGAACAATCATACACATACACAGTACACCAGTGTTTTACGTGGAAACCCAAATCGGGAGAAAACCACGGAATATTTTTTCTTATATATAATCCAAGTGTTATATCAATGAAGAATTATCATCCAATAACCGCAGAGTAAATAAGCAATGAACAAATGAACAATCATACACATACACAAAGATAATTGTTTTACTGTGGAAACCCAACCTGAGAAAACCACGGACATTTTTCTTATATGTCTTGAAGAATTACATTCATTTGGAAGCACCAACTTCCCTCCTTGTTTTCCAACAGAATTGTGCTGGAGGCTCCAACTCCTCTAGTTTCTCAAGCAAACTGAAGGGGAAGTCTAACTCCCCAATCCTCTGGTTACAACTAGAAGGAGGCTACAACCCTCTATGTTCTCTAGTTATTACCGAAAGGTGGCTACAAATCCACCATTCTTGCCTCATTCCTGCCACCTCAAGTAGAAGTAGAATGATGGAACCATCACACTATCACCGGTGGAGATATACCGTTGTAAACCTATACCAATAAATCTAAAAACCATGCATCAACCATGCATCACCATGTAACTCAACCGTAATCAACCTAGACCGTAAACAAGTGCATCAACCATGCACCAACCCGGTGGATCAACATGTACCATAAACAAGTGCATCCAACCATGTACCAAGTATGTACCAATCATGTGTCAACTACCATCAACTATGACTCATCAATATGTACCAACATCATCAACTAGACACCTCATGTATGTATGTTAACTCATCAACTATTTGTCTTAAACATGTACCCAACATGTAAAATTTTCACAACCAAAAGTCTTTCATCACCTCTACTTTCATCCAAATCTTATTTGTATCCTATAATAGACCCGTGTATATGATCACATTCCCAAACCTTCCTTAACTTTAAAACAAGAGACTAGCATTTTCATCAAACTTTTATTTTCTACTTCACATGACTAGTTTTGGATTATCAACAACCCTAACTCTGAAGTAATCATAACTTTGAACCTGTAATGTATAAAGATCCTAAAACTAATACACAATTTCTTTCAAAGTGGGTGTTTTATGCAATTTCTCCAAGTTTCACTACTCGGAACATCCTCTCTCATAAAATGAGTTACAGTAAAAATGGCATACCTTGTTGAATTCTGCTTATTCTAGAGAGTTACCTTCTAGAGTGTTCCCCTACACAAAAAATATTTGATGAATTGATCTAAAAATATTACACAACATACTAAATAAGCCACATTGTACCCCAACCAACACATTTGGTCTCAATTGAATTTGGATCTGTTATGAAGAAGCTATGGACCTTTACCCAAAAACACTTGATTTTGACTAGTTTCCGTGGACTAGCCACAAACCCCATTTTCCACAAGAGGTAACTCCCAAAATACAACGACCCACACAAGCTGAATTTCTTACCACAGATACTTGATATATTTTTCTCACCCATCTGTATATCAATTTCAAGATCTGAATCATTATATAAAAAAAAATTTATAGCTAAAATGGCAGAGATGACCTCGAAAATAACATGGCCTTAGAAATTAACATCAAAAAGAATTTATCCCTTCCCTTGCATTTCAAATTTCTTTTCTTCATCACTTTCCTAATTTTAGCTTAGATATCATTTGCCTTAGACACCTATAGACATTCAATATTCTCAAGTGTGATTCAAATGAGAGCCTTGTCTCTTATTTATACTCTCCAAGTGGCTTCCTTTAAAAACATCTTCAGGTCACTTGCCCACTTTCCTTATTTTAAGGTCTCGGGTCCACTTCTAATTTTCCATTAAATTTATTACTGAAATAATTTTATTTTGTATTCACTTTGAATTATACACTCATCACTTCACTTTTATTATTATTTACCTTTTAAAATCTCTCTTAAACCACTTTGACTACTTCCTTTGACCTTTTTGGGGCTTCTCTAGATGACATATGAGGGTCCACCAACTGTATGTCATAACTCTCAAACTCAAGTGAGGAGTTATGTGAAGTTACATACCACCAGAAATGGCATGACATGTATTACATGCATATAAAATAGTATTATCTAAAAATATATCATAACTCATACCGTTACCCATCAAAACAAACTTGGGTCCATTACCCAAACCTCTGGGTTCCAACTTCTCATGGCCATAACTCTAACCGTGAGGGAATTATGTGACGCTCCACATACCACCGGAATGACATGACAAGCACTATCCATCTAGGATATTTTCTCTCACAAGTTCACTTTCCTCTCATCTCATTATTCCACAATTACATGGGTTCTCATCACAAAGCGCTTTTCTCGTGAGGGTGGCTTACCATATGTGGACCATTTTAGAGTTAATCCATATTTACTTCTTTATCAACCATGAAAACAATAATGAGTCATATTTACATCAAACAATATTGGGTCCCATTCCAAACTCTTTGTGCTACTGGAAGCTTTCTTCAAGGGTTGACATCAATGACAACCAACCTTTAATCAACAGATATTCACTCTAGAACCATTAAAAAGTAACGCGTTCAATGGAAAAACCTTCCAAAGATAGAAAAAATCACCAATAAGATTCCTTTCATTAACCTTTCTTTGAGGACAAAGAAATTTTGACGAGGAAGGAAATGTTATGCATAAAAGATAAGTAAAGATAATAGTAAACATTTAGAAATAATTAATAAATAAGTAAAAGACACAACATGTCAGAAAATGTATCAAGGAATCCCTTGTATGCATATTTAATGGGTCCCTTCTTCATTGTAATCATCATGTTATATCATACATCATTCATTTTCTATATAAATATTGTATTTTATCTCATATATTGAGTAAATTACCGAATGTTTACGCTACACATGGAAAACAAACATGTAAGTGTGGAGCATATATTTCATTTGAGTAAACAAGTCATGCAAGTTCAAGAGATACAAACCTAATAGAAGGACAACTTTATTATGTTGGTTCAATTCAACAGATAATTAAGGTGCGCTATAAATCTTATAATGTGTGATTTTTAAATGTCATTTGTTTGATCTTTTTAATAAGAGATTTGTTATATATAACTTAGATAATGAAATATATTCTATTAGCATACACAAAGAAATTTCCACATTTGAGGTTGAACCATTTGTGCTTTGAAAACATTATTACATCCTGATGTCTTTGACAAAGATTGGTGCTTTGTTATTCCATGTACACCAAGGGAAAAAAGAGTTTTTGAAAATGTACATGTTGCAATTGTTCCACCAAGTAAAAAAGAGGGTGATGTACATGTAATTTGTGAATTAAATGTGGATGATCA
Source organism: Picea sitchensis (assembly GCA_010110895.2). Classification (NCBI taxonomy): domain Eukaryota; kingdom Viridiplantae; phylum Streptophyta; class Pinopsida; order Pinales; family Pinaceae; genus Picea; species Picea sitchensis. Next base: position 5,625 of record SNQJ01S0222236.1, read on the forward strand.
AGTAGATTGGCGGTCTTAAGAAATATTCATTTTACTCTTAGTGGTGTTTTAAATACATATATATGATATGGCAGGTTCATATTGTTATTTTGTGAATTTAAATGAATCAAAATTTCTAATTAATGAGATATAATTTAATGAACAAAAATCAAATAATGTTTAGCTTAACCAATTAATGAACATACAAATATAGATAGGGCTTATATGTTTTGATTCCATAAATTATGTTCTTCAATATCTTTATTATTTTTCTTGATAACCCTAATGATTTGTACTATTTATATATATATATATATATATATATATATATATATATATATATATATATATATATATATGCCCATGTCTACATGAGATGGAACCAAGAAGAGAAAAACCTATCAAAGGTTGAATTGGGCCTGGACCCTGTCTCTGAATAATGTTCTTACTTTTTCTGCTACACAAGCCTTTGTTTATATCTCTTTTTTATGACAGACTTTACAGCTTCTCTTCTAAGTTTTATATTTTTTCTCCCTTAAAGGGAAGGAATGTATACAACTCTTTTGATGTAAAAATATGAAAACACTATAGACCTATATGTTGGGCATGACCATTTAGGAATGGATAAAAACTCAAAGACAAACTCTTTGAGGAAAGAAAACCAAAAGGAAATGCAACAACATTTACCATCGTAATTTATACATACATATATATATATATATATATATATATATATATATATATATATATATATTTGTTGTAGCTTGGGTATCGGGAGGAATGATTTCTACCTCCCCACCCAAAGTTCGGCCTCAGAGTGACATGGTGTGCCCTTAAATGGGTCCATAAGATGTTCTTGTTGTTGAACCCCAATATTCCTAAAATACTCGGCCTCCCTATGTCCTCTTGCATATTTCGGGGGCTACATGAACGAGTAAGCACTCCATATCTAGTGTCGAACCACACACACACACACATAGAGAGAGAGAACACAATGGTTCATTGCAGATGAGTAATATTTTTTAATTCAATATAATAATCAATATTAGTTATTAAATAACTTTTTAATAATAATAAGTTAATATTACTAAATATAAAAATAATTATTAATAAAAAATATGTTAACTATTAATAAATTATTTTAAACTATCTAGTTCTTAGATATGTCATTGAATATGTCTCACCAAGGTCTTATCAACCCACCAAAATCAAATAACCTAATAAGAAATAATTATTTAACATAAATCTAGACTAGATGGTATATGACAACACTAAGTACTTAGTAGTAACATGAATAGTGGTGTTTCCTCTTCAATGTAGTGTATTGTATTGAACTTTGAAGAGAAATGAAGGATGTATGCTTGCCTAAATAAATAAATATGTGTTTTCTACCACCTATTGTTCTATATCATCTCTTTCACAATTACCTTATAATTCTTCACATTAGGTTATGTCATTCCCTTCACATTGACCTTACTATTCGTTGCATTAGGTTCTATAGAATGATTTTTTGTCAAGTTGGAACTATCAAAAACAATGGCATTGGAATTGTGTGCAAATATAACAATAATTTCATAACATGAGGAATTTTATATAATAGAATATTACAGTGATAATATGGCATTGAAGAAACGTTATATATTTATATATGAGACGCTACCTTGATGCAATTCAATGAAAGCACGATGCCCTAACGCATGGCATTTTTTTAGTAACACTAAACTATGCAAAAATGATAAAATCCATGACAATTAGTTGTTGTAATATTAACAATAAAACATACATAACACTTATTTCAATGTTTATCTTTGAAAATCAATGCAAAATCAGCGCACATTCAATGCAAATTCACGTCAAAAAATCACAACACACCCCAACAAAAAAATTGGAAATGGGAAAATGGGTTGTGGCGACCTAAATAAGTGACACTATAGCCCCATATTATAGTAATTGGTGTTAAGCCAAGGCCAACCTTGGCCCATTAACTTAGAAACACTGTGTAGAGTAGGTTGTAGTCCTCGAAGATTACACCATTTTCATCAAAGATAAATTAGTGGATCTCATTATGGGTACATTAAAGGATAACATTTAGCATGAGGTACATATTTTTGTGTTTAAATATTTGGATAAGTCTTTTAGTGTGGCAAAGCAATTCAAATATAAAAATATGGCTACTAGAATGGTTGCCACTAACACTTTCAATTATATAATGAACATAAAATGTATAAATACATTACATAATAATAAATAATAATGATTAGACAATACTAAAATACATAACCTAACTAAGGGACATGATCATTCACCATTGTGGCTATTGAATGTATAAGTATATTGTCACATGGCATTGTATCAATCTATATCATATCTCATTCATCCTTTATCAATTATTGTCCTATGGGGATTTCAAGTCTCTATTAATCTTCTATTGGATATTTTAGTCAATGAACTATTGCGTATTACATTGGTATCAAAGTGTTAAAGAAATATCATTCATTTCATTTGTATCAAATCCAAGTCTGATCCAACATTTGAACAAGCATTTTTCAAACCCGATCTAATCCTTGGATTTTGGACATGTTTAGTATATCAAAGTTTTTCTTCTCCTGAATTCTTTGACCACAATCGACCCTTAATCAATTAGAATTCAAAAATTATAATGAAGAGAATACTCCATTCTTCTCCACATTCAAAGAAGACCAAAAATCAAGAAAAGGAATAGCATGACGTGATCAAAGTCTCTAGAATTATAAAAGTTTTACATCTCATTTTTCGTAGATGACATGATCATCATGACAAAGGCATCTATGGAGGAATGGAAGTTGATTAAAAACATCTTGGACCAATTTTGTGGAGCTTCTGGTCTTAAGATAAATCAGTTAAAATCCACATTTCACTATGCAGGATTGGAGGTTGAGGAGTTGTTGAGCTTTAAGGAGATGTTTTTAATTCTCGCGGAGTTGAAATGAGGATTTAAATACTCTAGGTATTTTCTTAAAGCGTAGAAAAATTATGTTGAAGACCGGAGATGGTTAATGATAAAAATTTGAAAACCATCAACCACCTGTGCAATCATTGGTTAACTTTGGGTGGTCGATGTGTCCTTGCAAAGGATGTTTTGGAAACACAAGGGGTGTTTTGGATGGCTCTGGCAGTGGTCCCCTCTGGGATACTGAATAAGATCCGCAAACTGGTCTTTTATTTTGTGAGGGAGGACGCAGAAAGTGATTTTCATATTTGTAGTTGGGCACAATTTGCAAAACCCAAATCTTTGGGCGGTTGGGGACTTCAGAACATTTTTTTTCTTTAATCGTACACTTGTAGCAAATTCTTTGTGGAGGGGATTGATGATGATGTTATATGGAATCATGTGTTAAAGGATAAATACCTTCCTTTTATTTATGTGGCTACCTGGCTCAGATCTATCCAGATCCCTCAACCCTATGCTTCTTTTTCTAGAAAAATCTGTGTTAGTCGTTACCTCTTATTATACACTAGCTAAGATGGAAGCCTGGGAATGGCTACTCTATTCACATTGGAAAGGATAATATTCTTAATATTGGGACTCCTACTAATCTTTCTCCAGAGCTAGTTCGCATGTCAAGATCCAAACATTATTTTTTATATCAAGGCCCAATCATCAAGGGAAATTGTCTGTGTACAATGGAGGAGCAGTGAGGAGCTACGACTTTCGGTATTGTTGACGTAGGAGTGGAAAATTTATGTTAGATAACTTATCAGTGTGGGTGTTCAACTAGGAGATGGAGAGGATTGTTTATTATGGATAGGTGGGGATCAATTGGGAACTATCTCAGTAAGGAATGTATATAATGCGATGGCGCATATAAATTGGCCACAACATATCAATACATGGAGAAAGCAGTTCTGGAAATGGGATTTGGCATCAAAAGTGAAACTCTTATTTTGGCTTGCTCTGGATTTGAAAATACTCACGTGGGATTCCCTATAGAAAATAGGGTGGTGTATTTCTCCAGCATCTTCCATGTGTCTTGACACCTATTAATATGTGGCAGAACCTTCACACTGTGTTAAAATTTGCTAAGATGTGGGGAGGTACTTCACTAACTAGTAGTTTTGAAGACTAGGTAAAGACAGAGAAATGCTTTAAATCTTTACCTATTTTAGTGTGTTGGCAGGTTTGGCTGGAAAGAAATCATAGTATTTTTTAAAATCGTACTCCCTCTATAATGAGAGCATGTATCAAAGTTAGAGAGTTGATAAATCCATCCATGGGCCTATCACTTTCTAGGACTAAACTCAGGATAAAAAAAAGAATCCATAACTTAGGGGAGGAATTTTTTGTTGGTTTTCCATACACAACAAAATGGACTTCTTTGTGCGGTTGGGGGGGTTATAACACTTTAGGAGATGGAACCTCGTGATGGATATTAATTAGGCTGTGGCTCTAATACTAGAGTCGAATCATTCGTGAGTTTGGGCATGTTTAACTTTAGCTTTGTGCCTAAATATTAAGGTTACTCATGTATTTGGAGATTCAAAAATTGTAGCTGATTGGATCAATCAACAAAAACAAATAAAAGTTTCTTCACTCTTGGCATGGAAGTCTAATATTAGAGAACTCATAGCTCTTTTTTTGGATATTAAGTTTACTCATATATATATCGTGGAAGAAAATATGGAGGCAGATACTCAACCCAAACTTGCTCTTCATATTCCCAAAGGTAAGCTTCATTTCCGCATTTGGCAGGATGGCCAGGAGGGCCCCCCACTTACACTTCATCTTTATCCATGAATCTTTATCTGGGAATATGTTCTCATAACTTTTGCTATTAGTAGTTTTTTTTGCGATATGATCGTTGTATCGATGGATTTGTACACAAAACTTTATTTGTAATTATGGATGTTTTTTGGATCAGTGAACATTAGGATCACTCACTTTTGGTGACTTCTTTCTTTGAAAGTGTGTAACTGTTTGAGACTTTTATTGCAATTGACTAGTTACTGCTTCGCTGGAGTGCAGAACTTGTGATATGATGTATTTTGAGAACCACATATTTTAATATATGGAGAAATTTCTATTGGAAAAAAGGTAAAAAGATTTGTCATACAAAGACAAGCATAGAAATACTCATGAAGATGTAAAATTTTCACTACAATTAATTATTAAATATATAGATAGATAGTGAAATCCTTCTAGAAGGTGTTGCCATTTTGGACAATATTCACAAATCAAGGAAATAAAGATATTGTGCACAATCTTTGGAGCCATAGGCCAGAATTCCAATGTTTAGCAAGAAATAAAATCATGGAACCACAGATGTGTTGTACTTTGACACTTCATCAAGGGAAATCATAGAATATTCCAACAAGGTATCAAAAAATAGTGTTATTATTGCTTTTGTGGGAAAATTTGTCATCATTTGTTAAATCGGACCTTCTTGTCGCTATATAAACTAGAGAATTGAGTAGTCATCTCTATGGTGTTGTATTGAAGAGTATTATGGCATAGTAGATAAGATATAGATGGGGTCGCTTCATAATAGGTTTCCTTAAACTACCTCCAGGAAAATGTCATCATTGCAGCGATAACAACAAAGATTTGTAGAGAAGTTTCCATCTATTTAAGATCTAATAATAACATTGATTTCAGAAAAAAAGAATGCACACAAAAACAATGTAACCATAGTCGTAATCACCTTACTTCATAGCACATTTGAATCACTCATTTATAGGTGAAAGACAAATTTTCCATGACATCATATTTTATTAAGAGAAGGAATATAATAGATAAGATATTTGTCCATTGGATGTAGCTAGGGTGGCTGGGAGGAATGGTTGTTAACCTCCCCACCCAAGTTTAATTCTTGTAAGTGACATGTGATGTCCTTAAATGGGTCTATATGATGTTTTTTTGTTGAGCTCCAATATTCTGAAAATGCTCGACCTCCCCATGTTCTCTCGCAAATTTCAAGATCGTTTTTCATGAACATAGTGAATATAGATCTTTGATGTCTTAAACCACATGTAATATATATATGAAGATTCCTAAAGTAACCCCTTACCAATATAAAAAATTGGCATACAAACATTCCATGTTGTCTCATTGAGGTGATAAAATAAAGGTTACTTAAGCCCCTAAAACAAATTTAAAATAAAAATATATCTAAAACTCAAATCAAATTATATATATATATAAACTTTAAACCCTTGTATTATATAAAATGACACCATAGTACTAAGGAGAATTGAAGAGTAACTCGTAAAATTTAGTGAGTCTCTTGTGTTTTGAGTGCTTACTAACTATCAAAAGGTAAAGTAAACTAAGGATTAAGTAAATTGTGAATTATTAATTCCTTGAAGAAATCTAACTTTCATATTTGCCAAAATTGTCGGGGATTATTTACCATAATAGAAGATCAAAATGATGTGCAAATGCACAAATGTAAATTGTAAATTAAGAAAGGAAAAAAAATAGAGAACGAATTAGCACATTATTAAAAGTACCATAAAAAATTACAACTTGAGAATGGCACATAGAAATTTCTTAACACAACAAATAAAGATTTTCTTACCAAAAAATAATAATCATGAGTTGGTCGCACAAATTAAAAAATTAAAAGATGAGAAACAATTCAATTAAAAATTATAGCAAAGAAATCAAGATTTCAAAAAGAAATTTGACAAGAATGTACTAGAAAAGGATGAAGAGATTTCTCACCTAAAATATAATAATAATAAACTATTTATACAAATTCAAATGTCAAAGGATGAAGCAATGCAGTCAGGAATCAGAGCAGGAGAATCAAGATCTCGATACGAAATTCAACAGGAACCTATCAACAAAAGATGATGAATATTCTTTCTCTAAGAAACCTTAATCAAAGGTTTCTTGAACAAATCAAAAGGTTAAAAGATGAAAACCCAAATAATCAAAATCTTAAAAATAAACTCGACAAAGTTAGAAAATAAAAGAGAACTTTCACTATGAAGTGATCATAATTGAATCTTGCATAAATTCAGAAGTTAAAGAATGATAATAAATCACTATAGGAAAAGTCGGAGCAACATGCTAAGAAATAAGCATTGATCGGTAAAAAAAATGATCAATTCAATTAGAGTAGAAGAGTCATTAAGAGTCATTAGATGTAAAAATTCAAGCCCTCGAGAAAGGAACCAATATAGATCTAGTGAACACCAAAAATTAAAAAATATGCAAATCTAATTGAATTAGGGATGTATTCAAATGTTGAGGTACCAATGATGTAAAATCCAAGTATCACTACCAATAAACATTTCATGATCAACAAAGCGACACAAGTGTGCAAACACAACATGCTACCAAAAGTGAAACAAGAAAACACTACAACTATGATAAGAAAATATCATGTTGCAAGGACACCTTATCGACATCCTAATTGCAAATGTCAATTCTTTAACCAACCAGTGTATTAGGATCACTCTGGACAAAAGAAGCCGACCTATATTTTGAAAAATATTAATGTTGGTACAATTGAGTTTGAAAATAAAGTTCACAGTTCCATAGAGGATCAAATTAGGGTAGTAAGACCCTTTCACAATTTGAAAATTCTACTCAATACTTAAAATATCATATCATTTCACATCTTCAACCTCAAGAATGAAGAATTGTGTCAAAGCATTGCAAGACAAAACAAAGAAGTGGCCCTTAAAATATAAATTATGTTCATTACATTACCTCAAGGGAGAGGTAATGTAATGAACATAAGATATATAAACAAACATTAAATAAATAATAGAAATTTGATAATATTAAAAGACACAATCTAACTAAAGGACATGACCATTCACCATCATGACTAGTCAATGCATATAAGTATATTATTACATGGTATGGTATCAATGTATATCATATCTCATTCATTATTTATCAATCATTTTCCTATATGGACTTCAACTCTTTGTCCTTATGTTGGATATTCAGTTAATGAACTATTGTTCACTACATTGGTAACAAAGCGTTAATAATCTATCAGTCATTACAAACTATCACACTATTCCCCCTCCTAACCTAACTTAACCTCCAAGATTGACCTCAACAAATGGATGAAAGAAGAGCAAAGCACCCATGTTTCAATTGTGATAGTAAGTAAATGTAACATCCCTCTCTTGCACACACATGATTTGACTTATTCTTTGAGGACACTTGCGTGCAAGTGATCTGGTTTTGTATATTGTTGTTTGTTTCTCTTTATGGTTTCTGATGATGATGTTGTTGGATTATGATGTTATGTTATTTGATATCTATGTATAGATAGGTGCTATTGACGGGTTTCTCCTAAGTGTGCAGAACACTTGAAATATTGAGGATGTCATGGCATCAATGGACCTCCATGGACTCTAGATCGAGTCAGGGAGTGGACTGTATATGGTTTGGATATTTATATTTAAGCATGTGTGACATATGATCGAGTACATTATGATGTTGTTTATGGATCGTTGATAGTGTTTCATTGATGGATGCAGGCTGATGATTGTTTGTTAATCAGACTCACATAAGGAGTAAAGGGGACATGCACAACAACCAAATATTGAGGGAGAAGTGTGGCAGTAGCCCTGCCATAGCCTAGTAGCACTCTTTTTATGGCTCGAATTGGAGGTTAACAATTACCTAGTTTGAGAGATCCACGATGTCGTGAGGGCAGACTGATACAGTCGCTCACGAAGATTCTCAAGGGCGCGCAATAAGGAAGGTTCCTTATTCCTTAGAGGCCCTTAGTCTCTCACAAGGAGTATTGACTTCAAGGGTTGGACAACTACCAAAACCAGTGAAAGGCGAGTGGCACCGTTGGAGCACGTAGTGCATCTTGAAGGGAATATCACATAAATAAAACTTGAATAAAGGCGAGTGGCACCCTTGGAACACGTAGTGCATCTTGAAGGGCACGTCACATAAATAAAACTTGAATAAAGGCGAGTGGCACCCTTGGAGCACGAAGTGCGTCTTGAAGGGCACATCATGATTTTAATAAAGGTGAGTCAGTGAACCTAGGTGCCTAGATAACAATTTTTTATTTTGACATTGTCGAACTTAAATTGATTATTAAATGGGTATTTTTTATTAATTATAAAATCCCCTTAAAAATTCTAAGCCTAGTTTAAAAATTTGAGCCTAAGTCTAAAGTGGGTAAGAAGACTAAAAATTAAATTATAAATTTAATAAATGGTGGGAGATGAAAAAAAATCAAGTTAGGAATTGAAAGAGTAAAATTTAATATCTAAAGATTTAAATATATAAATGTGTGCAAAAGAATACCAAAATGGAACTAAGATAAGAAGGGAAATAAATGTAAAAAGGAATGTGGAAGCATAGAAAGGAATCTAGTCTAGTCTAACTAAAGAACCTTC
>SNQJ01S0222239.1:0-13195 GCA_010110895.2 Picea sitchensis
CTCGTCAGGGTGGTCCATTCCAAACGGCTTGGGTTATTTAGACAACCCCGGACCGGTTCCACTCTCCCAGTTGACGGATGGACTGTTTCGCCCATCAACAGACCCATGACACACTCCTTCTGCAAATGTAACCAGACTTTGTTGCTAAGATGAAACCGGTGCGGTACCTTGTGTTGATCATGGCGCTTCTTACACTTAGCATTGGATTTATGAAAAGTATCCTGGACCTGTTGGAGGATGTGATGAATCCACTCAATGAATATTGTGGCTTTGTTAGTCTCATACTGAAGATGGGAATGCTCTGTTTATGTGGTGGAAAGAGGTAGTGCAACATCCATGGGACCCAAGGGTTGGAATCCCATCCCCACCTGAAATGGGCTATGATCGATGGAGCTATGGAGAGCCATGTTGTAATTGTGTTGAACATAGAGGAGACTCTCATCCAATGTATGTGGATGCTTAGAGTTGTACATGTGCAGAGTGTGCACAATCATTCGATTGACAACCTCTGTCTGGTCATCTATTTGGGGGTGGAAAGAAGTGGACTTAGTGAGCTTGGTGTCCAATAGTGACCAGAGAATCGACTAAAATGTGTTGAGGAACCTAATGTACCAGTTAGAGATGATGGTCTGTGGTATCCTAAAATATACCCATTCTCGTTCGAAGAAGAGCTTGGTAGTATCTTCCACTGTGATATTCTTCTTACAGAATGTGAGGATGACCATCTTCGGAAATTGATCAACGACCAAAAATACGCAATCGTTTCTTTTATTGGTGGATGGAAGGCCAAAAATTTAATCCATTTAGACATATTCCCAAGGATTGTCAGGAGTAGGAATAGGGGTGTATAAGCCTTTCTTCTTAATGGATGGCTTGGAAATGGCACATGTAGTGAAAGATCTGATATACTTGTCAACGTCTTGTCAAATTTTTGGCCAATACAAATGTTTCTGAAGAACGACCATGGTTTTCTCCACACCAAAATGTCCTGCCATCCAACTGTAGTGAGCTTCCCAGATCATCTTTGCACGCTCTCTTGTAGGAACACAGAGATGACCTAGATGGAATAATAGTCTGTCCTGAATGTGAAAATTAGTGACAGTTGCGCATGTACCCAAGAGATGATAGGTGGTGGAAAAGTTCATATCTTGCTGATAAAGTTGGGACCACTCATATGCCTCATGTCCACAAGAATGAAGCACAATGGTGAGTGCATCCACAGGAGGTCCACTGAGGCAGTCAATGACACAATTTGATATCCATGTCTTATACTTGATGTTGATATGGAATTGTTGCAAGTAGATGGACCACTTCTGATGGCGGTCGTTCTGCAATTTCCCCTATGTTTGTATGAACTGCAGAGGCTTGTGATCAGTGTAGATGATCATCTCCTTTCCTAGAATGTAATGTTTCTATTGACGACATTATTTCACAATGGAATACATTTTCTTGTCATAGGTGGGGTATTTCCAGATAGTATCTCAGAGTCTCTGACTATGGTATGCCACCGGATGGTCATGTTAAGTGAGAACTACTCCTACAACATAATTAGATGCATTCGTCTCAATATCGAATGGTTGTTGCAGATCGGGGAAGGAGAGTACTGGAGGTGAGAACAAGTGATGCTTCAGATCATCGAATGCTCATTGTTGTTCCTTCCCTCACACAAAATTTTCTCTTCCACCACCCTTCGTCACCTCGTTGAGGGCCCATGCAATATGGGAGAATCCCAACACGAACCATCGGTAGAAGTTGGCCAGTACCAAGAAGCTTCAAAGTTTAGTTAGTGTGGTCAGGGATATCCAGTCACAGATGACTTGGATCTTATATAGAAAAACATGTACCCCATGCTCATCAATAATGTAGCCCAAGTATTGGACCTTGTTCATGACAAAAGAGCATTTTTCCAAGTTGGCATATATCTTGTGCTTTCGCAAAGTGCTCAAAACCTGTTGAATATGTCGCATGTGCTCCTCCCAAGTTCTGTTGAATATGAGAATGTCATCCAAATATACCACCACAAAGGAGTTGGTGAAGGGTCGCAATACATCATCCATCAACCTCATGAAAGTGGCTGGTGCATTTGTTAAGCCAAAGGGCATGACCAACTATTCGAAGAGACCTTATTTAGATTTGAAGGTTGTATTCCATACATCAGTTGGTTCAATGGGAACCTAGTGGTAGCCAGACTTTTGGTCAATCTTGCTGAAGAAATTTCCCCTCTTGAGTTTGTCAAGAAGGTCATCAACCCTGGGAATTGGGTATCGATTCCAAACTGTGATTTTATTTAAGGCTCTGTAATCAATGCAGAGTCGCCAAGTCTCGTCCTTCTTCTCCACTAGTACAATCAAGCTTCTGCAAGGGGAGGAGTTGGGTATGATGTGCCCCTTTTGAAGAAGCTCTTGGATCTGACGCCTAATTTCTTCATTTTCCATCAACAAGTGATGATAGAATGGTCCATTAGGTAGAGGTGCATTGGGAATCAGATCAATTGGATACTTGACTTGGTAGTGCGTCAATACCCCGGTGGGTGAGGAGAATATGTCTCTATATTCTTTCACAATCCTGTCCACTTGCTTCTGCTACAAATAGAGGCTCTGTGTAGAGGCCACAGATGTGGCAACGACATTCTTCCTACTTTGAGAACAGATCACAAAGAATACAAACTTCCTGGTCTGTGAAATGACCTTACTTCATTTCTTAGAAGAGATTAAAGAAATAGTGGTAGGTGGTGCTACCTCTGGTATCCTGTACAATTGTCTACCCAAAGTAATAATAACACTTCAAGGTCTAGACTCATACACAACATGACGCTTCCACAAATATGGTTTTCCTAAAAGAACATCACAAAATTCAAGGGGATAAATATCACACAATACCTCATCTTTTAAAGGTTTGATATCGTAGGGTAGACGACACTGTTGGCTGACACAAAGATCTCTTTCTTGGTGAATCCAGTCGATAGTGTGGTGTTGTTGGTAGGTCCAGCCGCTTGACAACCTCTGCTGAAATCAGGTTCTTCTGATTTTCGCTATCGACAATGAAATGAAGTGGATCCCCCTTTACCCACATATGTGAGTGAAAGAGGCATTCCCCTTCCTCTAGTTCTTCTGGTTCGCCTGGACGGATTTTGGTGATAGTGACAGTGGCTCTGGGTTCAACATCAATAATCTGCTTCTCTCCTTCAGGATTTGATTCAGAATCAAAATCAACCTCTAAATCAGAATCCTTCAACTCAACCATGAGTGACTGCTTGGAGTGTCATTCTTCAGTGTTGTGCCAAGGGCTTTTATGGTACTCACAACATTTTCCCGTGTCCTTCTTCCTCTTCTCATTTCCCTTCTTGTGTTGTGGCTTGGAGTAGTTTTCCTAAGAGCATCCATCTCAGCTTGGTCCCTTGTTGTGTGGGTTGGGGCCACCTTTTCCCTACTTTGACTGTGAGGAGTTTTCAAATCCAAAATCTCGTCTCTTCTGCTTAAATTTTTGCTCGATCTTGACAGCGTTTCTATAAGCCGTGCCCAATGAGGCAATGTCCAAAAACTCCATTTTTGTTTGAATGTATCTATGCAAACAATCGTGTTATTTGAGCACCAGATGATGCTAAGAGTCTTTGATACCCAATTTGGTGCACATGGTATGGAAAATATTGGTGAAATATGGTACTGTCTGGTCCCTTTCTTGACGTAGGGTGGTCCATCTAGTATACTAGTCCTCATAGCTTCCAACAGGGCCGTATTGTTCTTTAATAGCATCCCAAAAGGAATCCCATGTAGGGGCCACCATAAATATTGCAAATTACTCTACGACCCTTTTCTCGGAGTAAGTATCCCACCAGTCCTTAACATGGGGGATGACCTTGAGGAGTGAAAAATTGATCTTTTCCCCATCGAAAAAATTGTGGAACGAAAAATACCCTTCGAGTAGATTCAACCATTTATCTATAGTATCTGCATCTATCAATCCTTTAAATAATGTAATATCAAGATTTACGTGTACCTTGAAGGGGGTTGCATGGCCACTTGATGAAGATGCTTCTCCCATGGGTAGTCGTCGAAGGATCTGTGCAAAGTTGTCCATCATTTCGTTCATTTGTCGTGCAAGGGCTTCCTCGAGAAAATTTTTAATAGAATATCATTCTCTGTCATCTTTATTTTCATCCCCCATGGTTTTTTTTCGGGCTCGACGCAACCGATTTTTCAATGGATCAATTGGTTCGAGTCCCAACTTCTTGTACCCAGATCTTCTTAGGGACATGCATGAAGAAAAATAAATGAAGAGCACACAACTCTGATACCACTAATCCATATTTAGGAGTGGAATGAACTAATTACTGATTGAATACAATAAACACTGAGATATGAAGAATAACATAGATATCCAGTGAACAATATCTTTGTTACGAGGAAAATATCTCTATGGCTAGGGTAAACCACAACAGACGGAAATGACTGCAGAAATCAACTCAATCCCAAAAGCATGTTATATAAACTAATATGCAAGTGAGATAAGAAATAGGCCTACCTCTTCCAGATGTTCAATGAAGTCCACCATTGAGCACTTTGACCCAAAGCTATATACCTACAAATATTTCTCAACAAACAAGAAAAGAAAGCATATGGTGATAATATAAAAGGTTAGAACATTAGATAGCATAATCCATTAATATACATAACAAATACGTCCATGGATAATAAATAAATATATTTGCAAGATATCAATTGGATGGGAAAGGAGTATTTCTATTAATAAATTATCAGCAGAAGTGAAAATGTTACGGACTTCCATGTCGGCACGGTTCAAAAATGAGAAACTAAGTTCCTTCCAGCTGGGCCTCCACCACTTCATTCCTCAACCAAAGGCAAGCTCATAAGAGAGAGACAATGAGGTTCTCAATCAATAAGGGAAGATCTTGGGGGATGAACATTGTGTTCAAACTGAAAGGACAAAGGGATGCAGGCTCAATATGAAGTAAATAATTTCTCTAGAGTAACTTTGCTCTCAAAGTTGAATTCTTTTCTCCTCTTTCCATAACTCAGAATTTTCCCATTTATATCCTTCAAAATGGAATTGAAGGGCCGAGTCAGACTGTTTCCAGTATATGGAAGGCCAAGGATCATAGATCTCCTGTCGTGACATGGAAACTCGACATTAATTTTCATTTTTTGGCACAAATACCAATGTATGTGGGTTGTAGTGGAGCAACCTACATATACGCATTTTGTATAGTGTGCAAGACGCATACATGTGGAAAAATATTTATTTTTGGATCTGGATTTTATAATCAGGGAAGATAAATCTGCATGGGTAAATGGAAAAAGGCCTTTTGTGCAAGATTGCACAGGGTGAGGCAAATGTTTCTATAACAGATTCCCCCTAATGTGTGAGGTCAAAGGAGTATCTATGATGGCCGAAATACATTATAAACAACCCAGAAGTAGAGTGATGGGGAACTAGCTAGAAGAACTAGTTGCTCATTACCTTTTGCACTGACTCTGCATACATGGCTGCCAATAAAATTACAGTACAAACCCATGTGAAAATATACCAAACAAGTGTTTGTGGCCATGAATAGGAAAATACAAATGTGGTTACATGCCAATAGTTGTCATAGTCACAAACAAGGCTCAGTAGAACTAGTCTCAAAACAAATCTGAAGATATATGAATACAATGGAGTACAATTTGATCTCCCATGATCACTAAAGTCATATAGGTATTGGTCCAATGAAAAGGAAGCAACAACTCAGGAAAGTTGCGGCCACATGGTAATGTCTTCAAGTCTTCTACAAAATCCTCCAAGGGTGCAAGTCTACATCATGTGAATAAAGGAGTTGAGCTCGAACACAATGAGACATCGTTTGATTACCGATCATTGATGTATATCGTTCACAATAATGAATAATTCATCGATCATGAGACATTGATGTATTCCCAACTATCAATGGTGAGAGAACCTGCCACTAATGACTACAAGCCTCAAGGTACTCATAAGACTCTAGGTCCTGTTTCCAGAATAAATGAGTTGAAGTCGATGGAAGGAGACCCGTTGAAAGTAGAGAATTAAGACATCTCTCATCAGTCAGCACGTGGTACAATGAAGGAGATTCATGATTTGTTGGAAATCGGACGAAGAACAAGTTCACAAACCCATGACCCTGTGCATCTTTCATGTGTTCCAAGTGCAAGTGATACACGAAAAAGACCCTCTGAATAGACTCCAATGATGAAAAATGTTGACAAAGGCGAGGAAACTACCAATAAGGATAATGACATCCAATACATTGTTGAATCCCAATGTTTGAATAGATGTCTTACCGTCGAACACAAGGGAAACCACCCAGTCAACGACTAATGATGAAGTGTCGACTGTTGGGTTCAAGGTTACCTACCAATGATGAGAGTAGGACCAGGGTGCATGATAGGACTCCAGTATCATGTGATTTTGAGACACATTGAGGGTATTGACGACATGAAAAGTCAAAAGTTATGAGAAGTGGTCGACACAGGTTGATAGAATTCCTTTAAACAAGAGCATGAGACATATGGAGGACTCTAATAGCATAGACCCAATGATGAGACCATGAGATGCAGGAGGCATCAATGAAACACTCTATAGGGAATGGAATAGTAACCAGATGGTAGAGAAGACTCTGTAACAAGCTCATCTTCCTGAGGCCATGCTAATCCCAAAATTATGATGATGAATGGACTCAATAAGGCGACACGACTGTTGTGAATACACGATAATACTCCCTTCCGGCCCGTATTTTTTTTTTTTTTCATAGACAAATGAATTTTATGATACAGAGGAGGAAACGAGTGTCGCAAGTAAGAAAAACTAGTTCCAACAGTGGAACATACCTATGCTTAATGAAAGGAGATGCATACGGGAGATGGACACTCGGGGGAATGTTCCCTCCTGGGTATAGGGTGTCAAATTGCGAAGGATATAAACAAGGCTCTACTTGGTTGAGGATGAAAAACTACTGAGGAAAATGGCTTATAACACAAAGCGAGAACCGGCTATAGGCTCAATACTGCAAGCAAGGGCATGAGATGCAATCACAACTTAACACCAAAAAATGTCCTTTTTATGACTTTTAGTCTACTTGGTGTGAAAAAGGGATAAACTTGTGCCAAATAGACGTATTTTCAAATCCAACTTATGAGTGTGAAAGAGACAAGTTCACTCGGCAATCTTTTCACTTTTTGATAACAAGTCGAAAAAGAGTTTAACTAAGACTCACAACCTTTCAAGTCCAATTTAATGAGTGTGAAAGGGAAAAATCACTCGAAAATATTTTCTCTTTTGAATGAGTCAGAAAAGAAATTAACTCAAACTAGTTTGGGAGAGTCTATGTGGCAAGTCACGAGGGGGCAAGGCTCCCGTGCAGAACTTCTGCGGAAATTCAGTATCTTATGAATAGCCGACATAAGCTTGGGAAAACCCAAAGCTCTCTAAGTAGAGGAGGATAAAGCATCAGCGGAGGATATAGTCTTAGTGATATATCATATAATGTCCCTTACTAGAAAATACATAGGCGGGGGCATTGGATACCCCACAAGACCGTCCCAATCGAAGGTGATCTCCTCAAAACTTGGAGGGAGAGGGCTCAAGGAAAGTAAAACTCTCTCTCGTTCAGAAGGTGTAGGATCAGTAATGTTGACAACATGATTGAAGGATGCATCACCCTCCACAAGGAGAGTAGGATTGACCAGAGATTTCACTAGTATGACCACTTCTTCAATTCTAGGTTGAAGAGGATGCGTGATAACAGGAATAGGGGACACACCACCCTTGAAAATGGGGTTGTGGTCAGGAGAGTATTGTAGCAGCATTACTGCCATGTCAATCAAAGGAGAAATAGGGTGTGGGGAAACCACAGATGCTTCAGAATCTGAAGGGCCCTTAGGTGAGTGAAAAACGCTTCCGGTATCCCAGTAGTAGCTGGACATAAACGAGTAAGGTGATATCCTTCGCAAGTCATGCAAAGGAATTTAGGCTTACGTCTTAGACGTCTAGGATTCTCGATGCCCCCAACGTCATTCACAATGGCTAGTGACATGCTCTCAACATGATTGGCATAGGTGAGAGAGTTATCTCCTAAATGATCTATAGAGGTTGGAGATGAGGCATTGATATGAATCATGGTGATGAGAGTGGTGCCCCCAACATGGCTAGCAATGGCTGGTTGTGGGTTGTCAACATGACTTGCAAAGGATGTTGATCCATCTCCAACATGACTGGTAGAGGTTGGTGATGGAGCTCCAATATGAATGGCAGTGACTGGACTAGAAATGAGTTGTGGCATTTGATACCAAGGTCTAGGGAAAGATTGATTTTGAAACATTGCAGGCTTCCCTCTCCCTGTTCAGAAGGGTAGTATCCTCCACCTAACTGATCCAAAGATGTTTGAATGGGCATCATCACTGAAGTCTGCGAAGGAACTGAAGTATGATAAATATCATTCAAGTGAGGATATAATTTGCACCCTTGTGAAGGGGTTCCATGAAGAGGGTAGCCCAAAGCATAAAACTGATTCTCCCCGTATGAAATACTCGGGGATACATGAGGACCTGTCATGGGAAAAGTGTTCTAAGGAACCGACATGGCAGAAGAAGGATACAAGGATGGGGCGTACTAAGTATAATAAGTACCCACCTAAGTGTTGGTTCCTGAAAGAGCATAGCTAGGACTGGATCTATAAGAAGGGAGGTTCCAACCTCCCACCGTGAAATTTGGTTGAGGGACATGACTCATATCAAACAAATATGTAGGAGTTGGGGCCATGGTTCCCCCAGATCCAATGCTAGGAATCATATAAGTGGACCAGGGAGAGGATTGAAAGGGTGAATTCATATCAATAGGGAAATGACTAGAGACCTAAGGCACAGACTGAGTGTCATAGTTTTTCATACCATTATAAAAAGAATAAGGATTTCCCCCCNGGGGGGGTAGCAGCGAATGAGGGAGTCGAAGGAACCCCACTATCCATGATAACATAAACTCAGTAAAAACTCCTAAGGCCAACTAGTGATCAAAGAGCACACCAAAAGTCAAACGACCAATATGCACACAAACAAGGTAAAGTGGATGAGAGTGGCCTCCCTCCCTAAAGAAGGTATGTTTCACCCAAGAGGGGCCTGAGACTCCCTGCTAAATATTGGAGGTAACAAAATCAGTTATAAGGACCTTTGTGGGCTTAAAAACCAGTCGGTCAGATCCCCCCAGAGAGGTAATCCTCCATAAAGACTTTGTGATGTTCGACCCTTATCTGACCTAGGGTACCTGCGGAATAACCCGTGCAAGTAACCTATGAGACACCTGAGTCAAGCAACTAATAAACCACTGTATAATCGATGCACAGGAACACATTCGTCAGTCAGGCCCATCGTATGGGTAGGGTAGCAAAGCCTGAAACCTTGAAAGTACCGCCTCTCACGGAGGTAAAAGTGTTGATATTATGGTAGTTGCGAGAGGTATTTACCTCCACGTGTAACCTTGATGAGAATAGAATATTTTGGGTAGCAAGAAGTAACCCTAAAGTATTAAATATAACCCTAGAAGACAAGTCAGCTCCAGGAAATAATTAATATTAAGCATTTAGTCTCTAGAATGAGAAGTCATCCCAGACAACTCACGAAACAATATAAATACAAGTAGCCAGACATCATTTTGTACACACTTCTCAAAATTGCAGCTGGGAAGAAGTGCACACTACAGGAACTGGGCTAGTGCGCAAGTCTGGGGAGCAGCTGCAGTCGGCAGCTGCCGCAATATGGTTTCCTGGTTTAGGCTTGAACTTTCTATTGGTTATGGTTGGAATTTCTGATTAGTCTTGTTTATCTTTATGCATTAGACTTGGTTGGCTATTGGTCTTCTTCCAGAATCATTCTATGTCAAGGTTAAAGTGCTTGGGGATGGTTTCGGCCTATGGTTGGGTGACAATATTTCTATATTGTCTATGTTTAAACAAGCACATCCATTAGTTTCTAATAGGTTATGGGCCCACACTATCTTCGGACAGTCTAACCACTGGAAGATAGATTGGGAGGATTTTCTCAGTTACAGTTGTAGTTGCAGCCAAATTTTGTTGCAGCAACAAAACCCTAATCCTCTTGTTGAGGCACCTTAAGTGAAGATATTGACCTAATTTATGGATATCCTAGTGCTCCCTAGCCTAGCGCATCTCCTAGTACTCTCAACAAGCTAAGACGTCAAGTTTGTGTTTTTGGTCAAAATCAAGGGTTGACCAATTCAAAGTAGTTATGAATTACTCTATGAAGTCAGAAAACAAGTTAGAAGGGGCTTCTAACTTCAGAGCATGGAAGACAAGGATTGACCTCATCCTTGCCAAGAATAAAGTGTTGGATATCATTAAGGGAAATATCGTGGAACCACAGTTCGAAGAAGGAAAAGAGAAGGAACCTCAGAACATTGCAGTTATGGAGAAGTTCAAAGACAATGACATCATTTCCATGAGTATCATAGTGGACTCTATAAAATACCATTTGATACCCTACGTCTCCCATCTTGGCTCATCTAAGAAGATGTATGATTCCCTAACAAACCTCTTCTCAACCATTAACATTGGACAGGTAATGAGTTTGAAGAATGAGCTACGTGACATGAAAATGAATGATGATGACAACATAACATCATACTTTGTGAGAATATCTTAATTAAGAGATCAACTACAAGCTATTGAAGAGATCATTTTAGAGAAGGAACTAGTAAATATAGTACTCAATGGTCTTCCCAAGACATGGGATGCATTTTTCGCAAGCATGAACACAAGGAAAGAGTACCCTACATTTGAAGAAATTTGGACTTGTTGAGCACAAGAAGAATCAAGGATTAGTGAAAAAGAGAAACCCCAAAATAAATATGATGATCAAGCCTTCACATCAAGGTTCAATAACTTCAGGAATAAAAGGAAGTTTGGCTCAAGGAAGAAACCAAATCAAGAGAAAGATATGTCAAAAATACAATGCTTCAACTATCGAAAATATGGTCACTATAAGAATCATTATCCCGAGTTAAGGAAAAGGAAGGAAACACACGAATCATCAGTTGCTGAAGAAAGGGAACCCTCAAAGAAGGCCAAGTAGGATAATTAATAATTCTTCTTCTAAGACAAGGTAACAATATTCTTCATAAATCTTGTACATACCATGTTTACATAGTTCTCTGTACATATCTTGCATATCTATTTTCTAGAAGATAAGATGTTCAAAGAAAAATAATACCTATGGAAGAACAACAAGATAAGGATTGCTATCACGATGACTACAAGTCAAGAAATACACATGAAAATATCAAGTACATCAACAACCCTTGGTAACAATTCATGTGGAATCTATTAACATAAGTAACAACTGCAAGATAAGCTGAAATCAGAATCAAACTTGAAGAAACCTGGAAGAAGTAAAACCGAAAGAAGTCAACAATCAAAAGGAAAAGACTTGTGACACTTTGCAGAAGGAAATAAGGATGCAGACGAAAGCGTGGAGTCTCTTAGTTGGAGGGAGCCGATTATACAATTCCAAAATAAGAGCATGTGAACATGAAGCAAGGATTAAGAGGTAGCTAATCCTAAATAATATGATCCATCAAGGATTATGAAGTATCTATCCATGTTCCCATTGATGGCATCAATCGTGAAAAGAAACACGTGTTCAGAATAAGTCTTCTTCGAAAAGAAGCCTTAAAGTATCCATAGTTTTCCATTCACATCCATGATCCTCTGATGAAAGGAAGAAGTCAGAATCTTCAGGGCATGGAATCTATAAGAAAACTCCATGGACTCAAGAGATAAAGAGAAACATGAGAAAGAACATGAAGATTCCAAGAGAGAAAGAAAATCCAGAACAACCAATCATTATATCAAGAATCGCAAGACCACCAACCTGGTTTGAACCCACTAGAAGAAATCAAACAAAAGAAACAAAAGTTGTGATGAAGAACAATGTATGAAAGACTTATGAATAGAAGCATTGCGAGATTTAGAACTAGAGGTTCTCCCAGATGGATGGAGAAGACTATGATGATTTCCTATTCCAGTAAACCAGACATACCTCTACATGAGTCATTGTATCTTCTGCAATATCCATGGGTTGGAGTTTATTACATCAAATGAATGTTCTCCTCAACATAGTAATTGAACAAGAATCGTATGTAGAGAAACCTCAAGGTTTTGAGGTATACCAGAAGGACACTCTTGTATACAGATGGAAGAAGATATTGTATGGATTCAAACAACTTGGTGCAGAGCCTCCAATGCACAGCAGAAGCATGGTGAAAAATTTCTATAACAGATATATTGTATCAGAATAGTTACTCATAAGTCTAGGATGATGGTTTGCTAATCCATGAAAAACTCTCATGATGACAGAAGAAGTACCACTTGGATATGTTCCAGTTTGATCCTTTCCATGATGTTATGGGCTAGTAGGAAACAAAAGAGATGAATCCAACTACGATATACTATAATGATCAGAGCTATATGAATCCTTCATAGAAAACCATTGTTCCAGAAAGACCAAAGTACATTGAAATCGAGCATTACATTATCCATGATGAAGTCCAGAAAAGAGAAGTGATTCTCCAATATCTATCTCCACAGAAGAGTTGTTGATTAAGGTTGGTTTTCATTGATGTCAACCCTTGAAGAAAGCCCCACAGCAAAAAGGTTTGGGAAATGGACCCAATATTTTTTGATGAAAATATGACTCATTATTGTCTTGTCATGGTTGATAAGAAGTAAAGATGGATGAACCCCAAAGTGGTCCCCTTATGGTGAAAGCCCTCACGGGAAGAAACTTTGTGGATTAAGAGAACCCATGATTAATTGTGGAATAATGAGATCCTAGATGGATAGTGCTTGTCATTCCATTTCTGGTGGTATGTGGAACATCACATAACTCCTCACGGTTAGAGAGTTAAGGCCATGAGAAGTTGGGAGACCCCAAGTTTGGGTAATGTACCCAAGTTTGTTTGATGGATAACGGTATGAGTTATGATATATTTTTCAATAATACTATTCTATATGGCTAGTACATGTCATTCTATTTCTGGTGGTATGTGGAACGTCACATAACTCCTCACGGTTTGAGAGTTATGGCCTTACGAAGTTGGAGGACCCTCATATGTCATCTAGAAGCCCCAAAAGGTCAAAGTAGTCAAAGTGGTTTAA
>SNQJ01S0222240.1:0-14978 GCA_010110895.2 Picea sitchensis
CCTCAATTTTTTCACCAAGTGCTTTCATTGCATTTACCAGTTCTTCAATTCTCAGAAAGTATTTTCCAACAATTTCATCTTCTTTCATCTTCAACTGTTCAAACTGTACTCTATAGATTTGAAGGCGTCCTTTACCTTCTCATTACCTTCATAATTGCTAATGAGTTTGTCCCACATTTCTTTGGCAGTTCCTAGGTGCATAACTTTTATGAATTTTTCTTCTACAAGCCCACTCAAGATAGCATTCATAGCCTTAGCATTGAAGATAAATTCTACCTTGTCATCCTTATTATCTAGTACAACTGGCTTTACATAACTAGTATCTACTACATCCTAGACATCTGCACCTAAAGCCATTATGTAAGTTCTCATTCTAACTTTCTAGAAGGCAAAGTTTGTTCCATTGAATAGAGGGGCCTTATTGGTTGAATTTCCTTCATGGCTTGACATTTTTAAGCTCTAGGATCTACCCTTAGATAAAAGGAGCTAGCTCTGATACCATTTGTTGGACAACTGAGAGGGAGGGGTGAATCAATTGTTACCATTCTTAAACAATAATGCTTATTTTAAATTCTTTACAGAGCACTTAATGACAATCAAAATAATGCAGGGAAGTAAGCAATAGAACATTCAACATCATTGTCACATATGAAATATACAGAGACAAATATTTCTTGAAGAAACCCATAAAGGGTAAAAACCTCTTCTTTACATGATAAGTAATCTTTACATTCTTTACATTATTATACATATGAGCTCCAACTCATTGTGAGGCTACAACCTCTGTATTGCAAGCTGCAACTTGCTGAGAACACCAATTCTCTGTTTTCTCTAGCACCTACTAGAAGGAAGCACCAACTCCCCAAATGCTCCAGCTCTGACTGGATGGAAGCACCAACTTCTAGTCACATAGGCACCAACCTGTACAACAGAGAACAACAATTCTTGCTTGTGCCACCCTGCCACCCTAGTTTCTCTGGCTGCAACCAGATGGAAGCTACAATTCCTTGTGTTCAAGCACCCACTTGAACCTCTGAAGACAACTGTCCTCCCTAGTGCCTCCCTACCACCCTGGAATATAAATATTTTCTATATGTAAATTTAACATAGTGATACACTATTTATCATTGGCCTACTAGAATTATCATTGTTCTGTTATGCTGCTCTGCTCTCTCGTACCAGTGTCTCTTTGTCTGCATCTTCTTGTGCTTTATGAAATTCTGTTTTTTCTCTACAAAAGCACCTCAGCCTTCCTATAATGTCTTACTGTCTTGCTACCCACATCCTTGCGCTTTCTGTGCTTCTTCCTTTTATGCTCTGTGTGCCATTTCCATTCAATGCACCATTCCTCTTCTCTGTATTTCAGTTGATGTACACTCCTCCTTCTCCACGCCTGAAATTCTCTCCACTTGTCGAGTGCTCTCCTGATCATACCTGCAACTCTTCGGCTTGTCTGGTAGTTCAACCCATGCATCCATCATCACTGGGTGTTATGCCAATATTCCTTAACCTCTCCAGTAGTCGAGACTCTTTGTCTTCTTTGTTACAGTCGAGCTCAACCTCTCTGTCGCAGTTATAGGCTTCAATGCTCTTCCATCTGTCAATCACCTCTATGACCAGTCTTCATTCCACTGGAATATTCCTTGAGACTCTTCATCTCCTTTGACACTTACATAGAAGTATATTCGAGTCCTCTGGCAGAATCCATTAGTGGTTTCTAGCAGTTACAGTACGAACCTTGAAATGGAGCCTAGCTATGCTAGTTCCTTCCACTTACATGACCATCAGTGGTGACCACTGGCTACATAAACATTTTGGCATTTCGGAATTCAACATTTCGTCTTTCCTGTGGTAAAGTGTTATCTTTACGCTCCATGTCGTGATCCCCAAAACTCCGAAAAAAGGATCTTAGCTGGACTAGCTTTGATCATTTCAGCATTTCACATTTCACTATTTCGTGATTTCGCATGTTGCGAACTCCTATTGCAAGTCACTTTGACTCTTCCAACTCCCGATCCACGAAACTCTGAAAAGGGAGCTTATATATTTGATCTCTTCTCTACATCTCTTCAACGATGTGACCATCGGCGATGACCAGGCCTTATTCAAAACTATATTTCACAATTTCGTGTTTCGGCACTTCGGGACTCCTGTGATGAAGAGTATCGGGTCTTGACTCCATCTCCTGATATCTGAAACTCCGAAATGGAGTTAGATCAATGGTCCGATATTTTGTCGTTTCACATTTTGGCGGTTCATCATTTTGGCACTCCTATGGTGAAGTGTTTCGACACTTCAACTCCCGGTATTTGGAACTCCGAAATGGAGTTATTTCCCGGTCTGCGAAACTCTTTTTTGGTGTGCCTATTTCAGGATTTTGGCGTTTCTCATTTCGTGACTTTGGGATTCCTGTGTTGAAGAGTCCCGACTCTTGACTTCTCAATCTCCCAGTATCCAAAACTCTGGTTGATGTGCCTGTTTCAATATTTCAGGGTTCCAGATTTCATAACTCCAGGACTCCTGTGTTGAAGAGTCTCGACTCTTGACTTCTCATTCTCCCGGTATCCAAAACTCCGAAATGGAGTCGGATCAATGTATTCCGGTGTTTCTCATTTCATCGTTTCATCATTCTTATCGTGAGTTTCTTCCTTGACTCCTCCAATGCCTGGTATCCGAAACTCCGAAATGGATTTTACGCTTCTGATATTTCCATGCCATTATCCCTGCGCTGTTGATCTTCCTTGCCTGCCTGTTTTCCATCAAATGAACAAGCACACTCTTACACTGTGTGCGACTCTGCGCTAATCCTCCTGAGCTTACGTTGTCCCTATTTCTCCATCGCTGCATACTCTGATCTTTCCATCAATGACAAGCAAACCTGCTTGTAAACATGCCCAAAAAGATCATAACCTTGTAACAATATATATATATATATATATCTTTTTGGATGTACAACGAGGGATCTAAACCATTTTTTTTCATCATGCAAACAGAGGTGCATCATGTCTGGTGCAGATTCCAGCATTAAGGCATCACGAAGATGCACAGGAAGAAGTAGATCATGTTGTTGTAGTGGGACGTATCYGGTAGGTAGAGAGGARCCTCTGGGGATTGACCATGGGTGTTCCACCCCTGAGGAGGCTAGGTGTGCCTCTACACCTTCAGCGACATACATTTRGGGTCTCTGAAGTACTAAATCATTTTTTATGATGGGTGGCAAGGGAGAGAGTGTGCTATGTGGAGCACAACATGATACAAAAGGACGAGTAGAGTTCCCAATCATTTTTGTGGTATTTATGAAGATTCTAGGGGTATAAAGGCRCATGTTTTTCCCCGTTATGTACTTTTGTATGATKCATTTTGACAAAAAYGTTTGCTATCAAGCTTATATATAAACRAGTTTTGTGGTGGCTACCTATGTTGTATTTTTTGTTTTACGTGATGGTTTCATACATATTATTTATGTTTCAAATGTTTATATATGTGCAATATACCAATCCAACATGTAATTCACTAATGAATCCTYGATTGTTTTGAGTTCTCTCGATATGTGTCTATGTTCAAGAAATTCAAAATCTCTTTCGAGAGGGTGAACCCTCAGATGGAGATGTAGTAAAGTTGAKTTGTGAAYGACGTACTCACRATTTAGTTGACGGACCATGAGTTGATAATCGAGGTTGATAATCAATTGATATATACCTAGAGAAKAGGCTTCGGTTAAGATTCTGATGAAAGAATGATACTCTGCAACGTTATTGATTGAAGATCTGAGGCAAATCCCTCTCGAACTCACTAAATCATCAGAGTGGTATATGACCCAAGTTGCATAAGCGATGTTTTGGGTATGTCAACTAGCACCATCCCTAAGCCTGAAATAGATGGGAAAGGATGATCTCATTTGTGCATTCAATCACAAAGCAAAGTATAAGCAGCTGAGAAAAAAACTTGTGCATGCAAAAGAAAAGACACACCAAGTAAAAGTTATATAGTACAATAATGTACAAAGCACACATGCGAGATATTCTATGCATATCACTTCTTGAGGTAAATCTCATTTTAGACCTCACTAAGATCTATCCCATCGTATTCTACTAACTCGTAGGTACCTCTATGTAACACACCTTTTATGATGTATCGCCCATGCCACATGGGTTCTAACTTTCCTGCCCCTAGTTTGTCATGATCTTGAACATAGACTAGGACTAGATTTCCTTCTGCGAAAGTGCGAGGTTGGATGGACTTATCATATTGATTTTTCATGTGTTTTTTATATGTATCATTGATGAGAGTAGCATCATGGAGGGTTTCATCCAACTTGGTTAGATACAAGAATCATTCATATTCAACATAAGTGTGGGGTAAGTTCTACAATGAGTTTCAATGAATGCATCTCACATTTGATCGATAGCACCGCTTATATCCCATATACCAACTGGAAGGGTGTAAATCCAGTTGTGGTTTTAATTTAAGTTCGATAATCCCAAAGTGCGGATAAGAACTGTAAGTGCCAAGAGGTTTTGTTCACTCCCACCATGTGTTGAAGCATGGTTTTTAAGACCTTGTTGATGGATTCAACTTGTCCATTTTCCTAAGGATAGTAGGGGGATGATTTTTCATGGAGAAAACCTAACTTGGTGTGTAATTCACCCATCATCTGGTTTTAGAAATGGGATCCATGATCAATTAAATAGATTGTGGCACACCAAATCGAGTGATGATGTGGTTAAACACAAAAATTGTTGTAGTGTGGCCATCGTTAAGGAATGTAGGCATAGCCTCATCCCATTTAGTGAACTAATCGATGACAACGATGTAGGCATAGCCTCAACCCATTTAGTGGGTTCATGATTTCCTCTCAAAGATCTAGCAGGGTGGGAATTGTTTAACGGCCTCAATGCAATCTTTGAATATGGAAGGCCAAAAATAACTGACACAATTTTTTTTGGGGGGTTGTAGCCATCCTAGAAAGATGATCGCCACAAGCTCCAAGGTGTCAATCATTTAAATATTGTTAATCCTCTTCACGGGTTAATAAATGTCATAAGACAGTATCAATGTCATGATGTTACAAGGTGTCGCCAATGATAAGGTAGTGCTTTGAGTGGTGTCTAATGCAACGTTTTTCA
Source organism: Picea sitchensis (assembly GCA_010110895.2). Taxonomy (NCBI): domain Eukaryota; kingdom Viridiplantae; phylum Streptophyta; class Pinopsida; order Pinales; family Pinaceae; genus Picea; species Picea sitchensis. Next base: position 5,127 of record SNQJ01S0222240.1, read on the forward strand.
TCATGTGAAATGCTAGTCTAAAAGTGTTAGGTTTGGAGATAGAGAAGAATATMTATGTACCATGGATTGTACATACTAATGAGKAACATGGATTCATTGGGAAGAGAATCATTGGGCTCAATATCCTCATCGGTATGGGGATGATCACAAATCAATTTTGCAAAAAACAATGATTTCTTAGCCTTGGATTTAGAAAAATCRAGATCCAATTCTTGGAGAATGACCATCCATTTCAAATATTTACCCCCAATTACTTGACAATTCAAGATGTGGWACATGGAGTTCGAGTTTGAAATGACTGTGGTAGTGGGTAACAAAATATAATGGTAAAATATTTGGACACAAATAACTGTTGCCAAAGCCAAATTTTCGACAYGTGAATACCAAAGTTTGGGACCTGATATACGTTTACTCAAATAATAGATCACATTTTCAGTGTCATCATCATCCTCTTGGACTAAAACCATAGAAATAGTGGAAGTAGAGGCAASCAAATAAAGGATATAATATTTTTCATAATTCGGTGGATGCAAAAGAGGCATTTTCATTAAGGCATGCTTAATAGAATCAAAGATGCATTGAGTGGTTTCATCCCAGATGAAAGGGGAATCTTTCTGCATCAATCTCATGAATCCTTTAGTAAGTTTAGTGTAATTGAAAATAAAGAGATCAGGAAATTTTCCAGATGGGTAAGATTGTTGGGAGGAGGTAAAGAGAGAATGGATTTGACTTTTAAGGGATCCACCCTAATACCATCTTTGGAGACTACGAATCTGAGGAGTCTCCCTGATTTGATAGTTAAAATCCATTTATGGGGGTTCAAACCTATTTTGTAAAACCAAAATCAAATAAATATGGCTCGTAGGTGACCAATGTGGTGCCATCGATGAGACGAGTGAGATGGTATGTCATCGAGATAAGGTTCAACGATATGCTTGATGTTGTGAAATGCATACGACATTGCCCGTTGAAAAGTGGCTCCAACGTTTTTAAGGCAAAAAGGTAATTTTCAATAAGAAAATGTTCCCCAAGTGTAGATGAAGGTTGTTTTGTGTTGATCAGCCGATAAAATTTTGATACGGTTATATCTAGAAAATCCATCCATAAAATAGAAAATGACGCTTCTGACGCAATTATCGATAATTTGGTCGATAACAGGTGTAGGGTAATTGTCCTTGGGACAAGCTTTATTAAGATCTCGATAATTGAAACAAACACAAATGGTCCCATGTTTCTTGGCGACCAGAATGATGTTTGAAACCCATTAGATCAGAGGGATGGGATAAATAAAACAAGATTTCAAAAGTTTTTTTCTATATACCTTGATTTCCATGATTTTCTTAGGATGGACTAGGAGAAGTTTATTCCTCATAGGTTTAACTCCTAGGTAAGTTTTGATTTCACGCACAATGATTGATAGATCAATCCCTTTCATTTCTTTGTACCTCCATGTGAATATGTCGCAAAATTATTTAAACAAGGTGGTATAAGTTTCAACTTCTTCAACTGAACAATTTGCACATAGTTGTATGATTTCCAGAATACCTTCTTTAATAGATATGTCGACCGTAATCATGGAAGATATCTTTCCAAAATTCCCCTCGGAGATGGTATCCTGAGTGAGTATCAAAGATTGGGGGGAGTTGGCGACATCGCTAGGAAACATAGAGGATATGTCTTTCTCTATGTCATCCAAACTGGGAAGAAAAGATGAAAAATGGTGGTTGTCATCCCATGGTGCCTCCTCGATACTATGCATTTCCATAATAGATTAATCTGATGGAAAAATATGTAGGATGTAATCGAAAGTAGAGGATAGGGAATCTAAAGAGGAAATAAATGAGTATGTAGTAGAGGCTAGCATATGTTTTTCATTCAGTGAAGGAGAGGTGAACTGGATGGAATTGTATTCAACCTCTATAAGACTAAGTGCAATTGTGTCACCTAGTGTATCCAATTCTAAGGGACTAGTCATGATCCAAGGATTAGATTATTCAAAGGATTGATGTCCCATAGTCAAAATCATATTGACCATTGTGATATGTTGCATAGTGGGAGGAAGAGGTGTAGGGTGTAAATGTTTTGAACCTGCACATAATAGATCTAGCTAAGAAATAATACACACATTTGCAGAGAGAATTGGAGAAAGAAGAAGGAGAGAAAGAATGAAATAATTCATTAACCGTTTTCCACACTCAAAGAGTGAATAATTTACAAAATATATAGGATACATGAGTAACTAATGATCCATAGTGGTGGTCTAGAGTGATCTGAACACAGACTAGTAGTTACGGGAGTAAACTTCCACCAAGTCTAGTCTCTGAGGCAGTTACGGGAGTGAACTGCCACCTAATTGAGTTAACTAGTCAACTAGTCTTTAGTTAACTGACTAAATAGAGAGTAGTGAGGAGTATATCAATGAATCAAGGGTAATGCACCAATATGGTGATGATCCCAAGTCAAGTTCACATTAGCATGGTGATGATCCCAATGCTGCATGGTGACAAAACCAATGCAACATCTAAACTTAACTCAACTAGTCAAACTGAAGTGTCAACTAAAAGAGAATATTCTCCAGGTCGAATATTCTCCCCTAAAATATAGGAGACTAGATAATGACTAATTATTACTAATAAACAAGGAAAAATAAATCCTAGGTGTGTGTGAAGTAACACCAACATAGGGATGGTATCCATGAGTGAAGAGCCTTTAAAGAGACCTACGCTAACACTTTCATAAGTTATTTTTGAGTCTCCCAGAAAAGGAATGTTGTTGGTTGTTTGAGTGAGAACCTCCAGGGTGCAGTAATATTACTGTTCGATGCTCTCAATTTTACCTTGATGAGGGAATTAGATGCATTGAAAAACCGATGAAGTGAATATAGTCATAGAATAGAACCAACTTCTCCCTAGAAACAAGTTATAATCGAGGGGAGCATCGATTACTTCAACATCTACAAAAAAAAAAATTCCTCCTGATTGAACAATTACAGATTGTATTAATCCATGAGGTCTAAAATATCTTCCATGAAATTCTCATAAAATGGTGGGAGATTGATTAAGAACATGTTATTTAAGGCCTTTCCAGCAAGCTAAGGACATAACACATGTGTATGCTCCCTCATCCAAGATCGTGCGATGAATATGTTGTTTATGGACAATGACATCGATCTGGAAAGCAATTTGGTGAGAGATTCGTGATTTAGAATTATCCAAGTTAAACGTGATAGTATTAGAGGACTCAGGATCTATATCTATGATGGTTTCCAAGAGAGTCATATGTTGGCTAGGGAAGTGTTGTATAACCTCGAGAGATAACATAGAGCAAGGTGCTTGGGCCATATCTTCAACAATGTTGTAGTTTTGAGCAACACATGAGTTAGGATTAAAGGTCGACTTTTGAATCGTGCTCTTGGGAGGGCATAGAATAGAGTCAAAGTTAGGTTTCTCAATATGGAGTGGTCCAGATGGAGGAGAAACTGTAGTAGTTACTTTTTCCTTATCAGGTTTACCTGGAGGTGTTTCATATGTCATAGTATGAGTGGTCAAATATATCCCATTAAACATGTAAATGTGTGCACTCAATGATGCTTCCTCGTTAGGAAGATGATTTGGATTACCTCTTGTTAGAGGCGCATGAGATTGTGCAACCAGTTACTTCTATTGTGGAAAAGGATGTGTCAATACAATGGGTTGAGAGTTTCCTTTAAAAAGTTTGGCAACTTCGTCTTGATGAGGACAATCTTGTCTGTAGTGATCTTCACCACAAATGAGACATGGAAATTTCGTCTTGAAATGTGGTTGTTTCTCAGTAGTAGGTGGTTGTGTTTGTGTTTTTGCATTTTTGGTTTGATTATTTTTTTTCTTTGGTTTATTTTTAGTTTTATTTTCCCCCTCTGACTGTTGTGGATAAGAATATTGAACTGCATTTACCTAAGATATTTTAGTCGGGGTGTATTTTGATGAGAGTGTAGTCGATCCAGTAGCGGGGGTAGTGATTGAACGATTGGTCATGTCAGTCAACTGTGAGCTAGACTAGGTTTTGAAAGAGCCGATAACTCCATCTGCATGAGCAGTGGAGGATGGTTTTGATGGATCTATTGATGGACAGGGAGCATTTGGAATCAATTCATACAAAGTACCAGACTGAGAATAAACCAAGTCCAGATATTGGGCACAAGAAATGGCTTACTCTTATGTAATGACACCACCCATGGCTATGTCATAAGCAATAGAAGGTAAAAGAGATTTGGTGAACCATTCAGCCACTAATTGGTCAGGAATGGTTTCTTTTATCAATTGTCATCATTGTGTCGACTCATGAATATGATCAGTATGGAGTTGGTCTGAAGAAGGGAGGTAAAAAGTTTTGTGTCAATTTCATAGCAGATAGGTAATTGGAAGTGCATGAGAAAAGCCATGGGAAGTGAATTAAAATATTGAAAAGTTTCGCATTGTAATTCAATATACCATTTGGCCACTGTACTCGTAAGTGTACACTAGAAAAGACATAACCATATGGAATCATCCATTAGTAAATTTTATGAGCACCATAGATGAAAGGTCATGACGTGGTTATGAAGGTGTTCACCAGGTTTACCATCAATTCATAATATCGGAAGGTAACTTGGTAGGAATTACTAGCCAAAAAGGGGAGTGTAACATGGGATCATTGGTTAAACTTGAAAGATCCCGTAGATCTAGAGTGGCTAAGAATAGTAGTTGTCGATTGACCTGTGGATGATAGTAGTGTGGCATAGGGACACTAGTAGGACCGTAAACTAGTTTTTGTGGATAATTGTAGCCAACGGGTCCTCCCATATGTTGTTGATTTGACCAACAAAATTACGATTTGTTTTTTTAGGAATGTGCATAAAAGGAGAGGGAAAACCCATTTTCCCCTAGGGAGGATAACCAATGTAACCTGGGGGAGGATAGTTCGCTTGATTATCTTGAGGTGGATATCCAGGATGCCCTTGAGGAGGGTAAATAGTTTGACCCTAAGGAGGGTAAGGATTTGGCCCTTGGGGAGGAAAAGATGATTAACCTTGAGGACCCCAAGTGGGATTCGAGACTCCCAAGAAAGGTTTTCCAGAATGTAGTCTAGAAGGATTGGGATTTTGGATTCCTTCTTGTGGGTTAGGGTTTTATGGCCCTACTTGATGTGGTTTATGGAACTAACATCCTTGGGGTGGTCCCGAGGATTGTGGGGGGTTTCCGGTGAACGAAGTTTGAGATTTCCCCCTGCCATTGGTTTGGTAGCAACTAGGGTATGAAAGGTAAGAGGGGGTTTCCCCCCAGTTGAATTTTTCATGTTGGAGGATGCTTTCCCCCCAGTATGGATTTTTCCCACAGTTGGGTTCATGTGTGTGGTAGGTTTTTTCATTCTATGATGTGAATATGTAACAACAAGATTCTATGAAGTATAATAAGTTGCATCTTGAAGAAGAATGGGAGGAGTAACCATCAAGGTACTTTTCAACTGACTAGGTAACAAAAATATTATTTCAATTTGGACTTGGCCTGAAGTGGTAGAAATATTGACTTTTGGTTCAACGAGATGATCGATAGGATGACCTAATGGTCCTACTGTTATAACCCTAATTTGCACCAAACTTACTTACCTGACATCAAGCCATCCCATATGCCTTCTTTTCCAAGCCAGTACTGAAAAACTCTTCTTAAAAACACCCTTTTTAAAATCCCACACGCCCTACTCCACTACTGCATGAGTGTACATTCTAGTTGCCTCACTACATCCCGCATGTACCTACAAAAGCATGAAAAAAAGGAAAGTTGTTGATAGAAAAAACAGTTTTGGGTAAGCTAACTAAACCTTTCGGGCATGCATGGCCGGTCGTTCAACCAAATACCTAGCTCCTTCTAGCCTATAAAAGAAGGGGTAAGGGTTCAATTTGAAAGGAGGAAAATCATAGTAAAGAGACTATACCCAATTGAGCATTCCCCTTGTCCCAACCTTTAGCCATCCTTGTGCAAATAGAAGTATAAAGCAAAGAAGTTGGAGGACAGTTGAAGAGGAGACCAGGACCAGTTTCGAGGAGCAGTGGCGACCACATATTGCAAGTTTACTCTTGTGAAGATTAATACAAAAATGAATACTTTCCTCGTCCCGCCATATCATGTGTTCAAGTTGAATATTTATTTTATGATATTGTCACAACTAACCTAGCAATTAGTATATGAAATGCATGTTCGCAGCTTTTTGTTTGTTCATGTGTGAATGCAGGTCGTCTTTGGGAGGAGGCTTGCAATCAAAGAGTGAGTGAAATAAAAGGGATCGACATCAAATGAAGGACTCAATGTAGAGTTACCAAATATTGTTTTCACCTTTGTATTACATGAATGTGGGGTTTTGTGTTGGGAGAATAGGAGAGACTAGAAGCCTTCGAAATGGTCATTTTCTGCATGCATGATTAGATCCCTTAACTGCTAAGTCCGTAGGAGGGATTCCCATCCACAACAAAATTGGTGACCATACTTGGGATCTCTAGGGTTTTTTGGGAGTCATTTTTGGGTATTTTAAAAAAAAATTGGTTTCATTACTTGTTTTTAGAGTTTTTGCTAAAGTATGAGCTAGAAGGGATTCTGGTCTTCCATACCAGTTCTTCCTACTTTCTTTGCTTGGATTCATTTTCTTTTAGGGGAAGTCACATAGGTACACACATCTTGTATAAGGATTGCATGCATGTACACGTGCCCAACCTTCACACATCCCGTGTGGACACGCTAGCTGATGAAGTGACAGTAGCGTGGTTAAGTTCATAATTTTTTTATTAAAGAGGCAGTCATCCTCTTCCCTGTCAAAAGTGATCCTTCTCAGGGGTTTTCTGAAACTCATTCTGGTCTTTGTTTTTGCAGTTTGTAGCTTAGTTACCACTTCAGATTGGTTTTTTTCTATGAAATTTTCCTTGGATTGTTTTTCTTTTCTGACAAAGTAAGTTTCTCAGTCTTCAAGAGATTCTGGTTCTCAATACTAGTGGTCTCTACCGGTGTTTGATTTCTTATCTTTTCATTTTTTTGAAGAGTTTTAGAGGTACATGTGACCTGCATAAGGTTTGCATGCCTATACATGTGCTCTGACCTTTTACAGCTCACACGCTAGCTGTTGAACTGTCGGTTGCGTGTCTGTTGAGGAATTTTTTGTTCAAGGAGAGGAAGACATCCTTTTCCTTGTCAAAAGTTATACCTCTCAGGGTTCTTGGTCTCTGTCATAGCAGTTGACAACTTAGGTCTGATCACAACAATAACTTTCTTTTTCATTAAAAATGTTTTCCTCGAAATTTTTTCTTTCATAGGGTTTTTAGACAAGTGTGAGAGTCTTCTTTCATCAGTTTGTGTGTTATTGTCAGTAACTCTTTGCGATCTTCCCTTAGGCCAGAAGTTTTCTATGTCTTGACTTGTCATCATTTTTCCTTTTTTCTTAGCGAGCATTAAATAAAAAAAAAATGCTTTCATTTCTTAGTTTGGTTAAGTAGTTGTTGGTTTGCATAAGTAACAAGGAAAAATTTGTATTTCATAAGTTCTTGGTTGTTTACTTAGGACATTAAGTAGCTCGTAGTCAAGCGAAATCCTATTTTGAGTTTACTGTTCAAAGATCTTGGAAAAAATATTAGTTTGAAAAATTGATTAAGAATTGTGTCAAGAAGAAGTTATTTTGTTTCTAGCTTTCTTTTTATATTTTCTTTCGTCTCTCACAACATCTTTAGTTTCACTTTCATAACCTTTGACTTAAGACAAGCCATAAAAATTAACGATTAATTAAAATCAACTAGAGTTTATGTTTGTAGGTTCCATCAATTAGTCTAGGCTAGAGCCTTGATTTAGGTTCAAGACGAAAATCTTCAAGGTTGCAAAACATACCTAAGATTTTGTGCTAGGGAGTGTTAAAAGTCCAGTATCATGAAAGTTATCAAGAACCCCCCTCTAACACAGGGGCTAAACACGAGGTCGTGTGCAGAAAGGTAGCAGAGATAACCCCTCCAAAGCCAGACCAAGCATAGTGGGGAACACATATAGAGGGTTTGTTTTGGGATTCCGTTGATTGCATTTTCCACGGAGCTTTGTGGGTCTCGAATCCATTCGAGGTCCTCAGTTGTCTTTCGGACCACTTGCTTTCAATACCCTTGACAGGTTTCAGCTTGATACCTTTCTCATTGCAGTCCACCCGACTGTAGACTATACCCGCCTGGTGACTGTTCACGCGCTGGAAACCTATTTGACATTATTTTAGGGACTTACACAGGTGACTGTGGGGGTAGACCACAATACCTAGGACAGACATCGAGCCACACTTTGCAGAGTATACCTGGAGGGTGCTTCCATGTTCGAGTTGCACTTGCACTGGTAAGTTTCTCTAGTGTTGGTTGTTGTAACTATTCTTCCAAATAGTCTAGTCATTTCTTGTTTTATCTCATAGGGACTTTTTTTAGTGTGTGTTGTTTTTGAATGAATAGAAATCCCTAGTGTGTCTTTGATCTTCTCACACAGTGGAGGATCATGAGCTTCGTTGATCTCGAAGTATTCTTGGCCTGCCACCAGTTACACTGGAGCCACCCCTGCCACCGCTAAGGCGAAAGCTACACCAACAAGGGTCTTTTGAAGCGACCAGGTCAGAGGAAACTATGCTCGACCAACATCCAGAGGAACCAACTATTTCAGACCTTGGAGCGAAATCTCTCAGTCCACCCAAAACTCCAACCAATGATATTTTGGCACCCATTATCATATAGATTTATACTTACGGGCACCAGACAATGTCACATGCAGCAATGGAAAAAAATGTTGCCAGTTCTTTTGGGAATTCTTCTATTTCCATTATGACTGTCACCATAGGGGGGTGTTCCACCTCCTAACCCACCGTCGTCGGTCCGAGACACCATGGTCCCGATTGCCTCTACCTCAATAAGTGGTCATATCCCATCTTTGGTGGTAGCCACTGCTCCTTTCACACAAAGTGCGATAGGCCCTTCGTTCTCATACGAGATGCCTAGCTCAAGCACAAGCCCTGTACTATCCTACTCCACTATACAGACTATAGGTTTGGGGGTAGGGAGCTCTAACGCTCCTCTGCAAGGATCCATGGGGGGAACTTTAGCTCCCTTTAATGCTTTCCCTTACGGGGGAGGTCATATACCTCCTTCGTCCCCTTCACTCAGCGGTAGCCACCAACAATCCCCTGGGCCAAACACACACCATAGTTCATTTGGAGCAAGGAGTCAAGGACCACCGTCTCATAATATGTCGGTAGGTTCGACACCGTTTTCTTTGATCGACACGTTTATTAACAACACTTTCTCGTCAACTACTTTCCCAACTAGGGCCAACCCCGGTTACGGACAACCTAATCCTATGCAGGGTACTATTCCTACACAGGGAGAAAACCCAGGAACTTCTTTCGCGTTAGGACCTTGGAATTCTTGGCAAGGATCAATTCCCTCTTCAGGAATGTCAGACTGGGGAAATTCTTTTCACAACCAATGGAACACCGGGAAAGGTGCAGTACCTATGCCCATGGGATCGACGTGTGGCAACCCTTCCCAAAGTCCTCCGAATGTAATGCACACCCAACCGTCTATGTCCTATTTCGGGAATCAACCGATGATGTCTCCTCAAACACAAAATACGTACACTAGTCATGGCCATGGATTTTACCAGAACCTAGGCTAGCAACTCCACTTTTCATGGCAACCTGGTGCTAGTCAAACTCCGGGCCCCTTTTTCCATGGTTATCACCAACAACCCAAACTACCTTTCCTGGCAACATTGCATCTGCCAGACTTAACAAGGTTGTTGAATGACCCTATCTGTCATGATCCACATTGGCCCTCTATGT
>SNQJ01S0222241.1:2533-13691 GCA_010110895.2 Picea sitchensis
AATAGAAAATTCTCCAATACTTTATCATTTAAATATTCCTTCTTGATTTTGTCACTTCATTTAAATAATCTTTCTTGATTTTGTCACTTTACTTTATCATTTAAATAATTATTTCTTCTTTTCAAGCACGTTTACTTCTTTGACCTTGGGGGCTTCAAGCCTTCATATGGGGGTCCTCCAAATTCATAAGGCCATAACTCTCAAACCGTGAGAATTTATGTGACATTCCACATACCACCGGAAATGGCATGACAAGCACTATCCATCTAGGATAGTTTCATCAACAACTTCATTGATATTCATCTCATTATTCCACATGCAAGATTGGGTTCTCCAACCATTCTTTTAGGATAACTCATTCCATAAAGCGTCTTCCCGTGAGGGCTTTCACCATAAGGGGACCACTTTGGAGTTCATCTATTTGTGCACCTTATCAACCATGATAAGACAATAATGATTCATCTTTGCATCGATTGGTTTCCACTTGGACATATAACATTCTCATCAAGGGCATCATATCGATCAATTACTTGACATCAATCAAACCAAACCATTTACATCAATGACATATGATCCAACAATCTCCCAAGTAATCAAACCATTGGCATCAATGACAACATGATCCAACAAATGAAACATAATACACAGACTTACCTAGTGATGGAACAGACACAGGTCCAAACACATCACTGTGTATCGATTCTAAGATCCCCTTTGCTCTTGTAGCACCATATGGGAATCTTACTCGATTCTGTTTACCATATATGAAATGTTCACAGAAATCAAAATCCAGAGTGAAATTAGACATAACTTCAACCATGCCTTTACCATGTAGTGTTTGAAGGCCCTTTTCTCCAATATGCCCCAGTCTTTGATGCCACAACATGGTCTTCTTTTCAGGGACGATATTGGTCGTGTCTTCTTTATTTGTATGTTCAAGGACAACATAACTGTTACACCCATTAGTATAAGTGCTTCCCAAAAAATTGTACAGAGTTCCACACCGAACTCCCCTCATCAACACCATTTCTCCTCGTACCATATTGCAAGCGCCCTTTCCAAATACAATATCCACTCCTGCATCTTCCATATTGATTACAGATATTAATCTCCTGGCTAGTTTTGGAATGTGCAGAACCCCAGGGAGAGTTCTAATCCTTCCATCTTTTATCAACAACTTAACTCTTCCATGTCCCAAGATTTTTGTTGTCGAGTCATCTCCTAGGAATACATCACCACCATCATATTTTTCATATTCAGAGAACCATTCCCTGTGAGGATTCATATGGTATGATGCACCTAAGTTGATCAACCATACATCACGATATGAATGTGTACTTGTAGATGCCAGGTAAACATCACCTCCTTCTTCAATGGAGGTTTTCGCCTCTATGAAAGAGGTACTATCAGATCCCTTTGGTTTTTCAACCTTCTTAGACTTGCGATCTTTCTTATAATGCTCTGTTTTACCACACTTCCAACATTTCCTCAAATATTTTCCTAGAGACTTAGATCTACCTGTAGATTTAGATCTCCCCCCCGAAGGCTTACCAATATTTCTGTCTTAGGTACGACCTCTTACAAATAAGGCATATGTGCTATGACTATCCATGATTTTCCGCCTCATCTCTTTAGATAACAAGGATGAAACTACATCGTCATACTTCAATGTAGATTGAGTGGTACTACCAATTGCTACAACCAGATTATCCCAAGAGTCTAGCAAAGAACATAACAAAGTAATACACTTATCTTCTTCTGCAATTGTAATATTAACAGAGACAAGTTGACTTACCAGAGTATTAAAGGCATTTAGATGTTCTGTCACAAAATCTCCATCTTCCATCCTAAGATGATACAACTTCTTTCGAAGAAACAACTTGTTTACCAGGGACTTTGATTGATACAAATTCCCCAATTTATCCCATAGTTCCTTGGCTGTAGATTCTCCCGAGACATTTAAGAACACTGAATCTACCAGGCAGAGTCAAATAGTACTCCTTGCTCTTCTGTCCAACTTCTCCCAATATTCCTTTGACATACCAGTAGGTGGTGTACTAGTAGTTTGTGTACTAGTAGGTTGTGTACCAGTAGCATGTGTGCTCGTAGACGGTGTACCGATAGGCTTTGTACTAGGATCCATAATGATCCATTGTTGTTTGTCTACAAGAAGGTCCTCCATCTTGAGTTTCCATAGCTCAAATTTTTTACCATTGAACTTCTCTATCTCGATTCTAGAAGAGCTCGCCATTCCTCTTTCTATACTCGAATCTCCACTGCAAAATCTCCCACTAAACCCAGGTTTATCATAGACCCAAGATAAACTTGATCTATCAAGACTGAGCCAAACCCTCAACAACAAAGGCATCCCTCTGAAGCCAAAAATGAGATCTGATACCACATGTAAGTTTTAAACCTGTGAAGTAAAGAAATGCATATAGATTCTTACGAAAAACAAAATTTAATCAATGGCTCATACACAAAGTACACAGAGATTTTATACCAGAAACCCTCAACCGGGAAAACCTTTCTTATATTCATTATATTGAATTTCACCATTCACCATACAATATATACAATGTTTTTAGGTATTCCGTAGATACCAAAACCCTAATACCTTAATCCGAGATTAATTTAGTAAACCGCTAAAAATAGCAAAAACTGTCTGAAAAAAAGTTTCAGGGCGTTGCGCGTAACCAGGGGGGGAACACGACACAAAGAGCAAAGGAAGTTGGGATCTTCAGACGCATTTGTCAAATATGATGCACCTACACACACACATGCAAAGAATATAACACATACCCAACAAGGTGACCATAACTAGTAAGTCTTAATTAAGTAATCATATCACATAATATCCATAACCATCTCCACAATATCTCCTTAAATATCTCAACTCAATCCATGAGATTCTCATCCCTAATATCTCTCCTTATCGTCATCTTTCACTCACATGTAGACATCAATCTTGGTCTACTTAATTACATTTGTGCAATTATATATTTTAGAAATATTTTATAATTCACAAGTATTAATTATTCCTTCATATCCCCCCTTAATGAATACTTGTGATTTTAATATGCAATCATCATTCTCAATCTGTTCAACTGGTCCTTTGAATTGGTCCATTTTTCATTTCCTTCTTCTGTGTTATTTATCTTCATATTCTTTCCTCATAATTGGATCGTGTACCTTCAATATATAAATATCATGTGTGTTGAAGTCCATATAAAAAATTTACCATCCACTGGAATAAATGGGTCATCAACCTCTATATCTGTCGGTTCTCTTGGAATCTTTTTCTCGTACATGGTTCAACAAAAATTCTTCATACTTGTACCTATTAATCCACCTACATCATCATAAATCATCATAATGGGTATGCTTCATCTTACCCATACATCCCGGGTTTTGGTGGATTACCCTCGACCATTACATTTCTCAAGTGGTTTCAACTCACCGCAAACCATTACATCAAATGATTTCTGGCTAATCACGAACCTTTCTTTCTCATGACAAGTGGTTTCAGTTTACCACAAACATACAACAAAACGTATGGGGGTATACATGCCTCTTCGTGGCTTACATCATCATTTAACTCAGGTACATACAATTTCAACTTTTGTTTCAGGCTAATCTAGCCCTTATACAAACATAGGACCAATATCATCCTTGTTTCCATCATAAAAAAAAAAACATTATCAAAGAGGATCTTCAAAATTCTTAGAGATCACATTCTCTATGCATCTCAAATTATTTAACACACAATACTACTTATTTACCTTGCTTTGTTTCTTTCTTCATTCTTTGTCTTCTTTTGTTGTTATAGTCTTCAGTCCTTTTGTTGCTTCATTCTTCTTTCTACTTCAAACTTTTTTCCTTGTCATTTTTTTGATGTTCTTCAAGATTGCATTGCCTCTTGTTTCTTTTTTTCATGACCAGGAGTATTCTTCTTCATTAATCTTGTTTTTGGAATACCTTCACCTAATGACCTCATATGATTGCCAAGATATTGCATTTTGGTGATGTAATCATGAATGGATTCATTACTTTGCATATTTTCATTTTTCAAAATTCCTCCTTAATGTTTTCAATTTAGCTACAACCACACCTTCATATGTGTTCTTTAAGATATCTCATTCTTTCTTGGATGTAAGAGAAAGTGCTTCATTATCCTCTTTTATGAGTTCCTTTATAGATTTATTGTCATCGACACTCAATGCTTTGAATTCATCAGCAAAAGGCATAACATATCCATCAATTACAAGTTCCCATAAATCTTTAGTGATAAATATGGGTTGCATGCATTTTCTCCAATAAAAATAATTAATGCTTGTGAGTTTTGGAAGCACAATATTATTTTTCGCCATTGGAAATGAGCAAGAAAGGATGCCAAGTCAACACATTTTGTCCCACTTCAACCCGGAATGAAAAAAACTATCCCAAAAACCGGGACTCAACCACCACCAAATAAATCTTTTTCTTAATCCGAGAATACAAAAGAGAGCTAAAAAAACTCAATTCCTTCAAAAATGACAAATCTTTGCAAGACCCCTCCTTAATGAAGAGTGTTATTTCCCTTTTACAAAGTTTTAATGTTAAATACTTTAACACTTTACAAATTAATTTTATTGTGTGTCATGCACACACATTACAATCCATCCAGTTAGAATTAAATTAAGAATTATGCTCATTCAATGGTATCCCGTCATTTAAAAAATATATTTCTCATGTGAATAAGACACATTGAAACTTGAAATAAAGGAAATAAAGGAAAGCTTGCTTGGAATTCGTATGTTCGATTATGTACATTGTTCAAATATAGCACAATCAAATCTCCATTCTATGCCAAACACTCCAGACTATGTTTTCATTACTCTCCACGCAGCAGCCGAACAACACAACTCATCCATGTGATTCCTCCCCTCACGACTCAACTCTATTTGGTTGTTTTAACATTGTATAAGCACCACAACAAGATTTTTTGTAGCTATAATTGCATTATTCATGAGATCTCTAAAGTAATTAGATGTTGCAAAAAAAAAATTAAAGAAAAGAAAATGAAAATTGATTTTCAAGAGTGTCGAATCACATATGTACACCAAACCATGTGCCAAACAACAAAATGCATCGATACAAAGTGAGTTTATCAAACCTTGATAGATATAATACCAAATGTTGGAATTGAAATCAATAACAATACACATACAAAGAAAGGGACACCAAGAATTACACTAAGAAACTCTGAAGGGGAAAACATGTATTACATCATAACATTCCCCTGTGTACATTCTATTGTACAAATGGTTCCTTTATATAACCATAGGTGACCATAATTAGTAAGTATTAATTAGGTAATTATATCACATCATATCCATAACCATATCCACAATATCTCCCTAAATATCTCAAATCAATCCATGAGATCCTCATCCCTAATATATCTCCTTATCCTCATCTTTCACTCATACATAGACATTAAGCTTGGTCTACTTAATCACATTTGTGAAATTATTGATTTTAGGAATTATGCATAATTCACAAGTATGAATTATTCCTTCAAGGGACTTGGAAAGAACTTGGCCATGTTGAGAATTCCAGATCGTGGAGAGGAATTGAAGGAAGGATTGAAGCTATTGAGGAGACAATTTTTAATGGTACAAGCTTTGTGTAGAAGACATAGACAAGGAAACTGCCTCTATTATCAGAGTGCATAGTTGAAGTAGGTGCTAATAGGGAATAGTGGCCAAAAATGCAGAATGGCTGAGAGTGACTCGAGTGAAAAAAATTCAGATCAGGAATCATTGGTGCATAGATAAAAAAAAATGGTAGTTGATAGAGCAGTGAGTATCTAGAATAATTCAAGGAAAACCATATACAACAACTAAAATAAATAAATAAATATTAAATAAATATGCATTGGAGTGCATGATAGAATTGATTCATGGTGCATACAACAAAGATAGAATGCATGTGCATGAAGTGGGCATGATAAGATGTGATTCTTAATACATTTTGATGTGCATTTGTGCATGTGGACATGCCCCAACATGGTTGCGGCATGCTTGTAGACTGAGAGTAGTATGTTGTTATATATATCTATGCAATAATGATGTTGTGATATTTTTTTAGGGACGTAACCTCTGTAACCCCTCACATAGGTAGAATAATATATTTTCCATGTAATAAAGCTCGACGTTAGTTAATAGGGCCTATTTAGTAATGTGAACAAGTCTAATGTAAGATGACTTAATAGAATCTCCCACTTCTAGAAAGATCTTCCTCTAGAATGTTCTTTAGAAGATAGAATTAGTATGAATAGGAGTAGAAGGCATGAAAAAGTCTTGTATTGAGAATTATTGTAATAGATCTATGTTTTGCTAGAGGTTTCCCCCTTGAAGAGGCAAGTAAACTTGGCTTTCTATCAATAAAGGTATCATTGTTGGTGTTGTTATTATCTATATTTTTCTTTTCTTCTAGTATTTTCTACAATATTTATGTTTCTACTTATTATAATACATCTAGTAGCTTACAAGTGGTATCAAAGCACTTTCCTCTGCATGAATTGTGGGATTTTTTTTTTTAGGGTAGGGAAGTGTACTGATGACATCTTTAAAGCACATAGATTTGTCGTTCAATGGGTAAAAATACAGTTGGGGAATATTTTATGTAGGAAATACAAAATATATCACGAGGTTACTTGAAGCAAATGTTTCATCTTTTTGTAAACATATGTAACCCATGTTGGTACCCCTTCGATTAATATCACATCAAACAAAATCTGTACACGACCATCACTCCCACATACCATCAAGTATATAAGGATTCACCTAGGTCTCTTGAAACCAGCTCTAAATCAGTCGATCGACTTCCTGACTACTATAGTGACACTGAGAATAACAATCATGAAGATACTCTCTAGTACCTGGGTAGTCGAGTAGTACGACTAAGGGTACAGTCAAGCCTCCTTAGTTGGTTCCCTGGCAAATTGGGCTGAGTACTATTGTTTGAACCCTCACATATATTAGAGAGTTATAGATGATCCGAAAAGATCTTTTAATGACTTTGGTTGAGTTATTAATTGCATGTGTTCATTAACCATTTAAGAAGCCGAATGAAAGAGGATGAATTTAATGAGGAAACATAGCAGCCAAAAGACAATATACAGATATGAACTGAAGAAATAAGAAAAGAAAACTATAACAAGAGAAGTGATAGCGGAGTTCGACACAAAATTGCCTACGTCTCCAGGCGTTTGTCTCAGTGGGGGAGGCTTCTTTAATAATTCTTCAATGCTTGCATAGTACAAAAAACGTACATTAAATGGATCTCATACTAGTCTCATTGTGTTCTTCTTGACCTCAGAAATCCAACACAACTGACGATACTGAAAAATACTGAGTGTAGCTCCCAGAAATGGTCCGCAAGCGTCTGCTCCTCAACAACTTCCCTGCATAAAAATGGCTTTGGCTTGGCTTTACTTCAACATAACTCTGATATGAATTTCCTTCCATGGCCTCAAACATGTCTGGTTTTTATATATTTGAAGTTGGTTATCCATCCCCAAATTCCTCCCAAAATCTGGGCTAAAATCCCCCTTCAAATGGCCCAAAATCCCCAAAACAATCCATTTTTTGGGCTAAATATCAGTCAGAAATCCCCCAAAAAATCATTAATATATGGTTTAAAAACCACTTTTTGTTTAATTATTGGGCTTATCCCCCTTGATTGGCATTTTATCCCTCTCTGTGGTCATATGACTGGATAAAAATGTGGGCTGGGGCTCATCCCCAACCCCTTTTCACCCTCCAATACAAACACTTACACTTTAAATAAATTAAATGCGGTTCATTAAACATGAAACATGGTGGTGCATTGGTAATTGCTCTCCTCTAAGGCGCTTGGTCTTGGTGGGTGGTTGTGGTTTCAAAACTCATGGACCCCCAAATATTTTTGGAACTTGCCTAATCTAAAAATGAAGAAGACTTGTATTCTTGAAATTATTTGCAAGATTAAATTCATGTGTTAAAATGCAAATGGATCAATTTTGCAACACAACTTTTATAGAAATTACTCATTCAAGATGCATATAAACAACAACAATAAACAGTGAACAAAAAACACATAACACAACAAATGATAAAGGAGTTCACCCCTCTCTTGGGCTACATCTCCTGGTTCAGCTTCCAATGGATCTTTTGTATTATTTACTCAAAGTTATAAAATATGTGCTTTACGATGCTCAAAATGCCAAATAAATGGCTCCAATGGCTTCAGAACGTCCAAAAATCCCTAGCTGGGCTTTTTCGGCACCTCGTTTGGCCAAAAATTGAAGAAGATAGGCTTCCTAGAAGTTCCCCTTCAAACTTGTTGTCTCTGGATCACCAAAAATGCACCCTTGCCCCATCAACCTAGCCCCCACGTGCATAAATGTGGAAAAACCCTGCACCGGGTGCAACCGCACAACCAGTACAAACTGTAGGACGGTTACGCGCTAGCCCTTAACCGCTAAGGTCGAGGGCACATGCACCACCATATGACCTCGCGCGCATATAAAAGGGGCCAAGTCTAAATCAAATGACAACGGTCGGGCATGCGCCGGTGGTTCTATGCACAAACACATGTGAACGGGGCTCATACAAAATGGGCTATGGTTAAATACGTTGTGCCGGTGGTTATATTACAATGTATATGACCGGGGGCTGGGGCTAAGCCCCGACCCAGACCGCACCCCATACAACAACCATTGCAATTTAAATATAATGTTTTACATATATATAATAAGAACTACATGTGGACGCACTAGTTGGGTGGCCCTTCCCAAGGCTTTACCCTTGCCTGGAGGTCAAGGGGTCGAATTCGGCCAACAACATAAATTTTAAACCAATATCTAGGTGACACGTATCGGCCATTGATTGGGCCACGTGTCACCATCCCATTCACTGCAAATAAGCCACGTCATATGCCAACTGTCCACACGACTTCTTGCCATGTGTCATACGGCCCTGCCATGTGTCGTACGGTCTGCCACGTCAACATCTGTACGGATTGTATAGTCAACACATTTTTTTGCCTATTTGTTGTTTTGAACAAAACACGATATCTCTCTCATCTGACGTCCGTTTGAAATCAAACAAGTTGTGTTGGGTTCGTGCCGACGAGGCCTACACTCCTGTTCGATTTGAAGTGATTCCGAGCACTTTGAATTTTGAGCAAAATTTGATCCCCTAGATCACACCTCCCCATTGGAAATCTTTTGGACCTCCAAAAGACTATTTTCAGTCTATCTGAAGATGCGGGTATAGTTCCCTCACCTTTCCAACCTCAATCCACTTGGATTTTCTTGGATTTGTACCTTTAATACCAACTCGAAGATACTCCACATTTCCTCGTTTTGAAGTTCTCATTCTCCTATCAAGGATTGTGTCTTCATGCAGTTCTGTAAGATATTCTAGGGAGAAATCATCTATATAAGGAACCTGAACATGCTCTCCTTGATCATCAATCAAAGGAGGCTCATACATTTTCAAATTCTCAACATTAACAACTGCATACATTTGCATATAAGGAGGCAAATCTAAATGGAAGACATTGTTACCAATCTTGTCAATAATCTTGAAAGGACCATATCGAATTGGTTTCAATTTTTTACCTTCTCCTTTAAGTCTCTCCTTACTAATGTAAAGCCAAACTTCATTTCCAACTTGGAAACTATGATCAACACGATGCTTGTCATGTCTCGTCTTGTACTTGGCTTGACTCTTTTCCAACTGCTCTTATACCATTTGATGTATCGACTGAATGTGTTCAATGAACTTTTCTGCGCCTATCAATGTCATATTGACCATCAATAGAAATATCCTTCCCAAAGATACAATCTAAAGATGATTTGGGCAAATAGCCAAAACATGCTTCAAATGGCGACGTTTGAGTTGAAGAGTACTTAGCTCGATTGTAAGCATGTTGAATGTAGTGTAAATGCTCATCCCAAAGTTTAGGATGCTTGCTGCAATAACCACGAAGAAGATGCACCACTGTTCTATTTACCACTTCTATCTGACCATCAGTTTGCGGATGAAAAGCTGTGATTTTTTTCAGTTTGGTGTCCATGAGTTCCCATAAACTCGACCAAAAACTTCCAACAAATCGAGAATCCCAATCAGAAATAATGGATTTAGGCAATCCAAAATGCACCCAAACATTTTGAAAGAACATTTGTGTCATTTTCTCAGCTGTAACCTGCTTCTTACAAGGGATCAAAATACACATTTTGCTAAATCGATCAACCACAACATAAAGATAATCATGATTTCGTCTAGACATAGGTAGACCTCCTACAAAGTCCATAGAAATACTTTCCCAAGGACGAGAAGGAACCGGAAGTGGAGTATACAAACCCAACTTTTGATTGCTAGGTTTTCTTGTGGCACATAACGAACATCCTCGAACATATCTTGAAACACTTTCATTCATTTTAAGCCAATAGCAGTACCTTTGCAAATTAGCCACTGTCTTGCCTACACCAAAGTGACCAGTAATAAGAGAAGAATGGGCTTCTCTTATTATGTTGATTCCTTCACCCTGTGGAATACATAGCTTGCCAAGATGATACAAAATATTATCATGCACATGATAATCCAATTCCTCAACATGGTTAGAATGACACAAAGTCTCATACACTTCTTTAAAATCAGTATCTAAAGCATATTGCTCAACATAACTCTCATGCATGATAGGACTATGCTTAAGAACAACTGAAGCACTAATAATAGACCTTGAAAGCATATCAACAACTTTTTTATAAATTCCCTTCTTATACCTTATGACCAAGTGGAACTGTTGTAGAAAACCCATCCATCTGAAGTGCCTAGCTTGTTGTAGCTTTGTTTATGATTGTAAGTATTGCAGTGGTTGATGATCTGTGTGGACAATGGTTTCTTTCCCCAACAAATAATGTTT
Organism: Picea sitchensis; assembly: GCA_010110895.2. Classification (NCBI taxonomy): domain Eukaryota; kingdom Viridiplantae; phylum Streptophyta; class Pinopsida; order Pinales; family Pinaceae; genus Picea; species Picea sitchensis. The sequence goes on from SNQJ01S0222241.1 coordinate 13,493, forward strand.
CCATTTTTTCACACTTTGCACCAATGCATACAAATCCTTATCATAAGTAGGATAGTTAATCACGACACCATTAAGAGTTTCAGAATGAAAACAAATGGGCTTACCATGTTGTAGCAAAACTGCTCCAATTGCATAATTGCTTGCATCTATTTGGATTTCAAAAGGTTGTCTTAAATTTGGAAGTGCAAGAACTGGCGTT
>SNQJ01S0222242.1:7400-22368 GCA_010110895.2 Picea sitchensis
TGAAACACAGTGCTGGAAATTATGCTGAAACAGAGTTGGATCTTATGCTGAAACAGTGTTGCATCATATTGTGTATCTTGATCTGTAGGCCCGAAGAAACTCGGGGCAATTTGTAATTGAATCTGTGGTTTTTCCACCCCTCTAATATGAACTATAACCGTTTTCGTCAAAAAAATAATGCATCAAACTCGGTGACGTTGTTCATGCAAGTAAATTCTAACCTATAATAAAAGTTGTGAATTTTACCTACAGGTGAGTATAAGATAATTCCAGCTACATTACCTTCATTGCAGCATGAGCCATCGAAGTGCATGTGCCACATACCTTCTTCTAGATCAATTTGTTCTAGGGTAGTGTCACCCTCATCCGCAAATATGGAATACACTCCTAAGTCTTCCTCGACATAGTTTACGTTAGGTTGTGGAATGCTTTCTATGTACAGTGAGTTTCTTCCTTCCCTTAGGACTATAATATTATTTCCATTCCGAGGAACGAATAAGTGTGTCCCATTAAGTGAAATATATCCACCTGTCAAGGATTTCCAGTCTCTTCCTAAGATGATAGAATAGTTACTTACTGGAATGTCAATTACCTAGATGTTGAGGGTTGTCCTTATTTCAAGATGTGCGCACAGAACTAAAGTCATGTCTTTGATTTCACCTATAGTTGATTGTTGTAGACTGTTATAGGAGAGGATGCTTATAGAATTTTCATTAGTACATGATAATCCTAGCTCTTCCATGATGATTTTAGACATTACGCTTGGATCTGAACCATCGTCAATTAGGAAATAATGGGCTATTTTATCCATAATTTTTACAGAAATGAAAAATGGAGCGTTTTTTACATGGTTTCTAAAATTATTTACACCTATTTTATTTACAGTGGAATCCTCTTCTTTTGCCTCTTCAGAACGATTGGCTATGGTGGAAGATTTTCCTTCCATAAAATTCTTGAGATACTTTTGTTGTTCAGGGATGACAACCATGTCTACAAGACTAGCATTGGCCTTGATATTAGACAATTTGTTGAGAATGTTATACTTGGAAGAGGGAAGAAGGGAGGGAACTCCTTGAATGTCAGGAGTTTGGTAGTGTGTACAATAGTATCTTGTGAAGATGTGTTTGGACTAGAAGAAGTACGATGGGGGTCATATTTTCCTTTAGAAGCATATGATTTGTTCCTAATGTTTATGATCATAACACCTTTCGATTCTGCCCAATATAGAACGACAATGGTAGTTTCGGGCTTCTTTCCAAATATTTTATCTCTGGCACTCTTCTTAACCTCACAAGTACTTTCTTCATGATTTTCCTCACAAAATTTTCACCAACTGCGAGACATGATGACTTTGGGATGAAAGTTGTTTTCATTGGTATTCCTAAAAGGTGTTGAGGAAGAAGATGATGCCCCAAGACTAAGTGAAGGGACATTTCCCTTTCATTCATATGTTATCATTTGATTGTTCATATATTGCACAAGTTGTAGGAGGGAACACATGTATGTTTTTTTAACCGAGTCCCCCTTGGGGAGACCTATTCTTTCTATGTGTTCTTCATATTCTAGACAAATATGAAGAGAGGAACCAAGATTGTCAATAGATTTTTCTTCAATCCTATGTTGATAAGAGGAAGTTAGAGAATTATAGTACTGCATAAAAGCATCTTGGTTATGGGGGTGAATAAGTTCAGGGATTTGATTATACAACTTGGTGAAACAAAGTTTGAAACACTTAATAGTCTCATCATCCTTGTATGAAATGTTATTATATTCCCGTAATTGTTCGGCTAGGCTCTTAGAATGCCCATAAGTGGACTTGAACCAAAAAACTAACTCTTCCCAAGTGGAAAGAATCTTGGGAGGGAGATCAAAAAAATATGTTGTTGCTTTCCCTTCAAGAGAATTGAAAAATAAGCACATGCAAGTATCATTATCATTAGTTCTGATATTGTGAAAGGAATTAGAGAATGCTACCAAGTGTTCGTTTGTAATGATTGTATTATTTCCTAAAAACCTAGGTAGATGCTCTTTAAATTTTGGTAATGGACGAGTAGTATGTGCTAGGTTCAAGGGAGAGGATATGTGCCATGGGGTGGTAGTATCATCTTCCTCAAATTGAAAAATATTGTACTTTTTTATTATCTTAGCAGGGTTTTTAATAGATTGGACATGAACTTGGTGACTGTATATACTACCAATTATTGATGAGGTTGAAGGTTAAGATGATGAGGCACCTCCAGTACCACTAGAGCCACCCACAGATTCCATTTTGAAAATGACGGGTGAGGGTGAGAAGGGTGAACTAGTTGAATCAATCAAAGTTCTCCTTAGAGTACTTTCTTGGGTTGAAAAGATGGCTTTACTCCTTCCTATTTCAATGATAGGAGTGGCTTCAAAAGGCAATCCTCTTCTTCTTCTAGAGATGCGAGGATTTGAGGAAATGAAAAAGAAGAAAAAAAATTTAGGAAAAGGAGGGCTACAAATGATTTCTAGGTTGTCTTTGCTTGGCCTCCTAGCATTTACAGATACTTATATCTTGTTCAATTACTTCCCACGAGAGTTCAAGCTCAACCCGGGTATTTGCAGTTTCTAATATAGTATTGAATAAATTCAAGGAAATGTTGGTATGGTCTTTAATACCATATTCAATATTGGGTTGTCTTGTAGAAGGTATTGTCATTAGAAAAATCAGTCAAAGAGTCATAAACAAAAAGAAGAAATATTCAAAGATAATCGTGAATATAATCAACCAGAGAGATATGGAAGATCTCCCCAGTATGGTCACCAAATAAATGTTGAGGAAAAGGTATGTATTACCTTACTCAATCATTTTCAGATCTTTCCTGGCTAGGACAAGATAGTTGGGAATGTCACCCAGGGTTTATAGCCTCAAAATATCCACTCAATCCCTAAGTATTAATTACAAGGAATGAGGTTGATTTTATAATTTACATATGTTGCAATATAAAATAAAATTTATAAAAGATACTAGAATATACACAGATTTTATGATAAAGAAACATGGAAATCAAAAGTGAAAAAGTAACCAAGTCATGAAAACACATGTATGAGACAAAATAGTAATATGATTTTATTTCATTCTGAGATAACAAAAGTGTTTTTCTCTTTACAAAACCCCTGTGAGGGTATGGACCAAAGTCTTATTTAGAGATCTTTGATGAACACCATACAAAAAGAATCTGATAGTAAAGTAAAACTGAAATTAATAATCTGGATCAGCTTGCCACAAACTGCTGCCATTTTGACTCTGCAAGAGATCCTTTATCATCCATGAAAATTAATTCACAAACAGACATGAATACAAAGACTATCAAGGATGAATCAACACCTCTAAAACAAGCATCTGAAAAGTGTGGTTCAGTCTTGAACATTGCTATCTACAATAAGACCCTGTTGTCAACAAAAGAATTAGTCTTTCGAATAAACTCAGAAATGAATGAAAACTGAAACTATCTCATATAACTAAAGAGCAAACCTTAGTCTTGTTTTTTCCTTCTATTCTCCCCTTGTCTCTTCTTCTCATTGAGTTTTTATTCTCTCCCAATAAGTTGAAGTAGTTCAACTACTTTCTTTAGTTAAGTTGATTTAACTTAATTAATTATTTTAGGAGAAATAAATAATATTAATATAGTTAAGGGTATTAATTAATAATAACTAAGTAGGTGGGATCCCTTGTGACTCCCGTCATTTCTTCTTTTTAAATCATGAAATATAACACACAAAAGATAATCATTTTGACCATGTGCCACCCTTGTAACTCCCTTAAATATCTTTTAAACTAGATATTTAAATATCAACAATAATTTATATCATATCCAAAAAGAATATATATCCACATTATCCACAAAATATCAAAATTAGGGCTTGTTGTCAAAAATATGTTGAAAACCATTAAACATTGTCCTCATCAACTGAATCACATAAGACATAATTTAAAAACCATATTTTCCACTTTGTGAGGAAATTTTCCTTTTTTCACTGTTGTTTCACTTAGAATTTTCTGAAGTAGCTCGTGGTTGATTGGACCCTTGGCGATGTATCTCATTGATCACATGGGAGCAGTCGTCCTTTAAATGAAGATGGGAAGACACATATTTAGAGGAATCAGTGGAGGGAGAAGAACTAGAGGCAGCTACTTTTGCTTTGTCTTACATAGGTTGGGGAATATCAGTTTTCAATCTCTTACTGGCATGTGAAGATTGAACTGGTGAAACAGCACGGGAAATTTGAACATTAGGATTAACAGGTGGTGGTAAAGGCAATGACATAGTGGGCCAACCATGATGGTGAGAGACAGGCTGGTGGACAATCTCTTACCAACCGTCATTTGCAGGGACTTCAGGATGCAAAGACACATATGGAGGAATGGGAATGTCAGGAATATTCCGAGGAGGATGAAAAGGGGGTATTTCTGGTCGAGGGTGCATTCTCCCATGGCCAATCCAATTAAATAACCCATCTTGGAACAACTGGTTCAATAATTGCAGGTCAACGTCAAAATGGATAGAAAATCTAGGCCTCCTATGGCCTCGATTCCAATTCCCCCTGCCTCTGTTATTTTGACCATTCTTGCCTCTACTAAAAAAACTCATCCTGTAGCAACATTTTGTCAGTAATGAAGCTCTTAATAAATCATACATGAAAATCTGCTTACATGAATCAAAATTTGGATCCAAAATTGACACGAGATACATTCAAATCCATCCATAACACATCATTCATTAATTGTCATGTGAACATGGAATGATAGGGTTCATGGGAAATATGGAGGGAGTGTAATTAGTGAAAAATGGTATCATGGAGGGAATAAATATAAAAATAATGTTCAAAAATTAACCAAACAATTAACTGTGTATATAAAAATATCTAGAATATCAGTCCTCAACCCTTGCTATGTTATCTTTCTTTTGCTTCCACACTCACTTCTCTTTTAAAATATATATCACATAACAAGGATGTAATAATTGAAATCAGGATCATGGAGGGAGTGTAAATAGCGAAAAATGGTAGAATGATAGGGAGACTTTACGGATATTTTTCAACTAAAAAAAAATCAAAACATGCTACCTCTTATGCAATCAAAATATATCTCTGTCCAAAATTTTAAAGTTTAAACGGTATTCTATTTCCAAAATTATGTAGGAGAATCGCTCCACCTCAGCAAATGCACCAACACACAAATGCACAATGAAGAAAGGGAGAGGCAGTGACCCTCCCATTTTTAAATTTGAATATTATCCCGTGGGGATTTGCGTTGTAAGGTTGTAAGAGCCAGGCCATACCATTGTACAAGTAGTTGTTGGGATTGCCTTAAATGGTTGCCTGTAGCAGGCCCAGATCGTAGTCAGGTCTGGGTAGACATTTATGGAATGTAGCCATAGGAGTATGGTGTCGTAACTGAGATAGTGATAGCACTAAGGCAGTGGAGAGGATAAGCTCATGGAGCCATCTTTTGTAAAGAGAGAATAGAGAGAGATCTTGATAGGAGATCTTAGAAGTCCTAAGGAGAGCTTGATAGAACTGGGACTTTGTTACAGTCCAGTTTTTGTAAACATATGTATAGACACACAAAGATAATAGAAAAGAAATTTTTCCTGCATATGGTTGTTCATGTGTTTTTGTATTTCATGAATGAATGTTGTAGATGTATGATAATCTTCATTTACAGTAGGAGATAGATTTATTTTATCTTCATTGAGTTTTGTAATATCGTTTTGGATTCTTTAGGCTGTGCAAAGAGTGCACAACAAAACATTGGAGGTTTTAAAGCCAGCACAAGGAGTGTGCATCTGAACTCTACAGAGTCAAAAAGAACGTGCCAAGAGGGCACACCAAAGTGATCACAAACTCAAGAGGAACCTCAAGGCTATTGAATACCTTAGATGAGGAACTATGTAGAGAAAGCACAGAGAGACAGAGTTATTGAGAACCCTGTAGATCTTTGCCAGGGGGGCATCGAGCGAGTGCAAGAGTGCACAGGAAGAACTCTGTATTGAGTTCGGGAAGAAACAGATTTGTTGAACACTCTGTGAGGAGAATATCTGCAAGGTGTGCATTGAGTAAGGAGAATGCCAAGAGGGAGAGAAGAATTTATTTTAAATAAATGCTTCGGATCTGAGTTTGAAAAAATCCCAGAAATGCAAGGAGTGCGTGGGAGATCGAAATCTTCGAGGAGGTCAAGTTCAGAAGGAATAATACAGAGACTGCATAGGATTCAGACTTACCCTAATTCCAAAATATCAGAAGAGATAACACTTGCAAGAGTGTAAGTGAGACCCAAAGGAGTCGGGTTCGCAGGAGAAACTTCAAAGGCGAGAGCTTTGAAAACTTACAAAATCTTCCAAGTCGCGAGAAGGTGGAAGCTCAAGAGGAGGAGTGATAGAAACCATCAAATCGGTTGCAGAGAGGAGCCTGGACCATTAGATCAGTGTCCAGTGAATAGAGGAAGCGTAGAGGAGAAGATCGGATCCCATTTGTTGGATCAAAGCGCAAAGGATCAACAATCGTTGGATCCGGATGAAGGTGCATGAGCTTTAACATTGTGCACACTTAGAGGAGAGCGGACTCACAAAAGTCTCGAAGTCATTTGGGATCATCCATCATCTGGGAGGACACGTGGAAGAAATCCATCCATTGTGCACATATAGAGGAGAGCGGACTCACATAGAGGAGCACATAGAAGTTTGAGACTTTTGAATCCCGAAGAGCCAAAGCATCAGACAACCAAAGAGTTGAAGTGCCAGAGAACCAAAGATTTGAAGTGTCAGAGAGTTGAAGAGTTGAAGCGTTGGAGAGCCGAAAAGTCAAAGTGCCAAGGAGACGAAGCGCCAAAGAGAAAAGAGATCTGGACCATTAGATCCATAGAGACATGTGGCAACAGATCATGAACTCCGGGAAAATTGTATGGATTCTCTAAGTTGAGATTTGAGATTCGCGAAGTCCGGAGAGCCGAAGTAGCTCTGAGATGTCAGATCACCTGAATTGAATCTGAGTCGTCAAACCAGGAGAGGAGACGTGGCAAATATCTAAGCACTCCGGGTAAAGTCCACAAGTGATCTATAGCCGTCAAATCATAGGAGACGTGGCAAAAATCTATGAACTTCGGGTAAAGTTCTGGAGTGATTCATAGCCATCGGATTTAGGGAGACGTGGAATAGATCCATGTACTCCAGGTAAAGACCCAAAGTAAAATTCATTCGTTGATCCAGGAGGAGACACACATCAAAGGATTAGCAACTTTGGGTGAAAGTAGCAGGAAGGCAGGAGTTTGACATTTGAGATTTCTGAATCCCAGAAATCCGAAGTGACGACAGCCATTGATGTGAAGGAGGACACGTGGCACTAGATCTAGAACTCCAGAAGAAAGTGGAGGGGGGGAAAGGTCTGAAGACTTGGATAATATCTCGGTCTTTGATCGAAGAAAGAGTCGCAGGACCGTTGATCCGGTTGAGGATGCCAAGGTCCTGAAATGAGAGTGCAGTCGTTGATTGGGGAGACACGCGTTAGCAGATCTTCCACTTCGGAAGATAACCAATAAGCAGTGGCGAGGGTTTGACATTTGAGATTCCCGAAGGCTGGATCCATGGAGGAGATCCTAGCTATAGGTTCAAGGAGACAGGTGGAAACAGATCATTAACTCTGGAAGATTAGAGTATGGGGTAAAGTGAGGTTTGATATTTCAAAACCCTGAATTTCGGAGTTGTGAAGGAGATCGTAGTCGTTGATCGAAGGAGGGGCAGATCTAGTCTGTATATTGAGAGACATAGATATGAACCGTTAATTCAGACACTATTTTCAAGATCACGAGATCGACGATCCCGTAGAATTTAGGGGACAGGAGTTGTGCGGACTTCAAAACATTGAGGGCGGACCGCAATCCATACCATGGTTTTTCCAAGAAGACACGTGTAGGCTCGAGGAGAATTGTGGGTCGAAAAGTAGTTTGATTTAAACTGCTTTTGGTTGCGCCCGCAATCATGTGGTCACGTGAGGTCATCACCCGAGGTCACATGTAGGAAGGGGATAGTGAACAGGATCTAGCACCTGCAAATTTAAGAGCGCACAGACGGAGGGTGTGGGTATCATAGGACCTGCACATAGGAGAAGAAAGGGGCATGTGTATAGTAAATTGGGTTTAAAGAGGAACCCAAATATTCAATATGACTCAGGAGAAGGAAATATCCAGAGACCAGGAGGTCACAAAACCTCATGAGAGGAGGGGGGGTGCATCAGGTGGTATCAAAGCTATTTTTTTTTTTTTGTAGCAAAGGAGAGATAGTGAAAGGATATACTCTTACATCAAGTGAATTCAGAGCTTGATTTTTGTCTGTATATTTCAGGCAAAAGGGAAATCGGAGGAGACCGTTATTTTGTTTGAAGATAGCAAACAAGAGGGAGACGGTGACAGGAGATGATCTAGTAACATTAGGTGATATCAGAGGTTTAAATTTTCCTATAGACAGCAGGTGAAGGAAAACAGTGTATTGATGCTTTGTGAGAAGGTTGTTGCATGGACGCAACAGCAAAAATTTAAACAGACAGGTGAGTTGTGAGAGAATATGGAGATACTCTCGGATGTAGAGTGATCCATAGACTTTCCAAGAGGGCATGTAGAAGGTGGAAATGGCTATTTAAGTCCATGAGTGTGGTCGAAGAGAAGGTCGCAAGCAGAAAAGAAATCCAAAGAGAGATCTGGAGCTCAATGAGATAAGAGAAAGTATGGAATGGCTTGCATTTAAGATGTAGTAGAGTGAAAAAGTGCATTGGGTGTATGAGTGGCCCATGATGAAGAAGGTGAAGTGGCCAGTTAAGATATTTTTGGCCAAAGGATAGTGACAGTTGTTAAATAGGTGGTTGAGGCATGCTGAAAACCTCAGTGACATAGAGGAGGAACAAATTCATATATGTGAACCAAAAATTGGGAGACACCTCAACGATGAGGAGGAGGTGAGATCATATGAGGATCTCATAAACTACCAGGTGGGCATAAATGGACTTTCAAGTTTCCAGGTGGGTGATAGAAAGAGATCAGTGGAAGGCCTCATATACTGCCAGGGGAGCAGTGCTAAAAGTTCAGATTACCAGGTGGGCAATGAGATGGGATTGATTGATCTCATAGACTGCTAGGTGGACAGAAATGAAGTCCCAAGTTGCCAAGTGGGCAAGGGGAAAGAAATGAGACTACCTAAGAGTCTCAAGACCTCAGAAGTGAGTTCATGTCGGCAAGGGGTGATGATAGGTGAAGGTTCATGTGGGTTTGTAGACCATGTGAATGAAGATGAGGAGAAGTTAAATACTTCCATCACAAAGGAAGAGGATCATAGGAGTGTTCTGATCATTGGGGAATTCATATATTCCTACCAGATAGCTCAGTTGAGGCCAGAGCATGTGTTCCAGATGCAACAATAGAAGAAGGAAAGTTAGCGGTGACTTTCATGATGGAGAAGATATCAGAAGTTTCCTCATGAGAATAGGAAGAAAGAAAGAATACATTGATGTCAACCCCAGTAGAAGGAGAAGATCGTTCAGCAGAGTTGCTCAAAATTTTCAGCCAGGAAGCTGAACAGGAAATGATTGTAGCATTGGAGCCTGCATAAAGAGAGGAAACAGACAACATGGACTTTTCTGATTTGTATGAACAATTGGAAGCCCTAGAGAGAAGGGTTATAGTGCAAAGCTTGCACATCTGAAAGGTCAAGTTGGAAGCAGATGGAGGAGCATACCAGCCAGGGGAGCAGCTGGAAGAAGTTGGGGATGTACCAACAGAGGAGATGACAGAAGGCAATTTTTCAAAGGAGGAAGTTGAACAACCACTCAGTGATGAAACTGTGGAATTGGAATCTACAACAAGGTGGAAAAATAATGCCACAGAATAAGAAAATGGCATGGGGGATCGAGTTGATCTACCCATTGAAAAGAAGGAAGTGCAGCAGAGAAGAATGCATAAGAATAGCCAGCCATTGGAACAGCTGGACAGGGTGGTAGAAGAGATAAGAGGTTTTATTTTAATTTCAGCAAAAGCAGTCAGCAAAGGTGAAATAAATAGGGGAGAACCTGCAACAGTAGCAGGAAAGAAGGAGAAGAAGAAGTAGCGGCAGCAACAGCGACATAGCTGGAGAGGAGCAAGAGGACAACTCCTAGGAAAATTTTGGGATCCAAGAGGATTTCAACAGTAGAGAAGAGGATCTCATGAGCAGGAGCTCATGATTTTCCCAGCAGGGGAGTATGATGTTGGAGCATTTGCTCCACCTCAGCAAATGCGCCAGCACACCAACACGAGACATGCAATGAAGAAAGGGAGAGGCACCGACCCTCCCATTTTTAAATTTGAAATCTTATCCCATGGGGATTTGCATTGTAAGGCTGTAAGAGCCATGCGATACCTTTGTACAGGTAGTGGTTGGGATTTCCTTAAATGGTTTCTTGTAGCAGGCCCAGATCGTAGTCAAGTCTGGATAGACATTTATGGAATGTAGTCGTAGGAGTATGGTGTTGTAACTGAGATAGTGATAGCACTAAGGTGGTGGAGAGGATAAGCTCATGGAGCCCTCTTTTGTAAAGAGATAATAGAGAGAGATATTGATAGGAGTTCTTAGAAGTTCTGAGGAGAGCTTGAGAGAACTAGGACTTTGTTATAGTCCAGTTTTTGTAAACATTTGTATAGACACATAGAGATCATAGAAAAGCAGTTTTTCCTGCATATGGTTGTTCATGTGTTTATGTATTTCATGAATGAATTTTGTAGATGTATGATAAGCTTCATTTACAGTAGGAGATAGAACTATTTTATCTTTATTGAGTTTTGTAATATCGTTATGGATTCTTTAGGTTGTGTGAGGAGTGCACAATAGAACATTGGAGGTTTTCTAGCTAGTGCAAGGAGTGTGCATCTGAACTCTGCAGAGTCAGAAAGAACATGCCAGAAGGGAACACTAGAGAGATCACAAACTCAAGAGGAATCTCAAGGTTATTGAATACCTTAGAGGAGGAATTGTGTAGAGAAAGCACAGAGAGACAGATTTATTGAGAACTTTGTAAAGCTCTGTCAGGGGGGCATCGAGCGAGTGCAAGAGTTCACAGGAAGAACTTTGTGTTGATTTTGGGGAGAAATAGAGCTGTTGAACACTCTGTGAGGAGAAGCTCTACAAGGTGTGCATCGAGCAAGGAGAATGCCAAGAGGGCGAGAATAATTTATTTTAAAGAAATCCTTTGGATTTGAGTTTGACGAAATCCCCGAAATGCAAGGAGTGCGTGGGAGATCGAAATATTCGAGGAGGTCAAGTTTAGAAGGAATTATGAAGAGAGTGCATAGGAGTCAGACTTATCCTAAGTCCAAAATATCAGAAGAGATAACGCTTGAAAGAGAATAAGAGAGACCCAAAGGAGTTAGGTTTTCAAGATAATGTTCAAAGGCGAGAGCTTTGAACACTTAAAAAATCTTCCAAGTTGGGAGAAGGTGGAAGCTTAGGAGGAGGAGCGACAACAACCGTCAGATCATTTGTGGAGAGGAGCCTGGAATGTTAAATCAGTTCCCATGAAAGAGAATAAGAGAGACCCAAAGGAGTTAGGTTTTCAAGATAATGCCAGCGCAGAGCTTTGAACATCTAAAAAAATCTTCCAAGTTGGGAGAAGGTGGAAGCCAGGGGAGGAGGAGCCACAACCGGCCAGATCATTTGGTGGAGGAGCCCGAATGTTAAACGCCCCATTGAATAGAGGGAAGCGAGAGGAGAAGATCGGATCCCATCCATTGGATCAAAGCACAAAGGATCAACAATCGTTGATCTCCAATGAAGGTGCATGAGCTTTAACATTGTGCACACACAAAGGAGAGTGGACTCACAAAAGTCATGAAGTCCCAAATTCATTTGGGACCATTCCATCATCTGGGATGATGCGTGGTGGAAATCCATCCATTTTGGGGTGAAGACGCCTGGAAGAGAATGAACGCACGTAAGTTTGAGACTTCAATCCTAAAGTATCGCTGCTAGGAGACCCAAAGAGCCGGGTTACCGGAGATTCGGCGTCAAGAGCCGCTAATCGGATATTGTGGCAAGCACTGGATATTAGAAGTGTCGGAGAGTCGAAGAGCCAAAGCATCAAAGAGCCAAAGAACCAAAGCGCCAAGGAGCCAAAGCACCAAAGAGCAAAGAGCTCTGGACCGTTAGATTCAGAGAAACACGTGGTGGCATATCGCGAGCTCTGGGAAAATTGTATGGAGTCTCTAAGTTGAGATTTGAGATTCATGAAGTTTGTTGAGCCGAAGTAGCTCTGATTCGTCAGATCACCTGAAGTGAATCTGAGTTATTGGAATAGGAGAGGAGATGTGGCAAATATCTGAGCACTCTGGGTAAATTCCTGAAGTGATCTATAGCCATCAGATCAAAGGAAACATGGCAGAAATATGTGAACTTTTATTAAAGTTCTGGAGGGATTCATAGCCATCAGATTTAGGGGAGACATGGAAAATATCCATGTACTCTAGGTAAAGACCTGAAGTAAAATTCAGTCATTCATCTAGGAGGAGACACACGTTAGAGGATTAGAAACTTCGGGTGAAAGAAGCAGGAAGGAAGGAGTTTGACATTTGATATTTCCAAAGCCCGGAAATACGAAGTGAGGACAGTCGTTGATGTGAAGGAGGACACATGGCGCCAGATCCAGAACTCTGGAAGAAAGCAGAGGGGGGGAAAGGTCCAAAAACCTGGAGAAGATCTCGATCTTTATTTGAAGCAGGAGTCATAGGACCATTGATCTGGTTGAGGAGGCCAAGGTCCCGAAGCAGGAGCACAGTCGTTGATTAGGGAGACACGTGTTAGCAGATCTTCCACTCCGAAAGATAACTAGTCAGCAGTGGAGAGGGTTTGAGATTTGAGATTCTAAAAGGCCAAATCTACGAAGGAGATCCTAGCTGTAGATCCAAGGACACAGGTGGAAATGGATCATTAACTCTGGAAGATTGGAGTATGGGGTAAAGTGAGGTTTGAGATTTCAAAACCCAAAAGTCCAGAGTTGCGAAGGAGATCGCAGTCGTTGATCAAAGGAGGGGCAGATCTAGTCTGTAGATTGAGAGACGCAGATATGAACTGTCGATTCATACACTATCGTCAAGATCGTCATATCGACGATCCCGTAGCATTTCAGGGACAGGAGTTGCGTGGACTTTAAAACATTGAGGGCGGACAGCAATCCATACTGTGGTTTTGCTAAGAAGACACATGGAGGCTCGAGGAGAATTGCGGGCCGAAAAGTAGTTTGATTGAAACCACTTTTGGCCACGCCCACAATCGCGTGGTCACATGAGGTCATCGCCCAAGGTCACAAGTAGGAAGGGGCTAGTGAACGGGAGCTAGCACCCACAAATTGAAGAGTGTGCAGACGGAGGGTGTGGGTATCACAGGACCTACACACAGGAGAAGAAAGGGGCCTATGTATAGTTAAATTGGGTTCAAAGAGGAACCCGAAGAGTCAATCTGACTCAGGAGAAGGAAATATCCAGAGACTGGGAGGTCGTAGAACCCCAGGAGGGGAGGGGGGCTGCATCACAAAACAATAATCTAAACCGATGCCTCATTTAACAAAATTGTTCATTGGTGATCTTAAAATGGAATGAATATGTTTCCAATAGATCTTAAAAATGAAGAAGACTTATCTCTTTAAATTGCAAGTGTAAAATGGCATGTGCTTGGGTAATTGGATCAAGTTACTAAAACATAAATTTAGCGAGTTTTACTTAAACAGGAGCAGTATATCAGACTAATAAAATCCATCAATAATGAACACATAACACAACAAATGATAAAGGAGTTCACCCCTCTCTTGGGATACATCTCCTAGTCCAACTTCACTTGGATCATTTTAATTATTCTTAAAACATGCTCTTACAGTGCTCAGAATACAAAATGGATGACTTCAATGGCTTTAGAACGTCCAAAAACCCTTAGTTGGGATTTTTTGACACCTGGTTTGGCCAAAAAATGAAGAAGTTATGCCTCCTAGAAGTTTTCCCCTTCGAGCTTGTTGTACCTACTCACTAAAACGCACTTGTGACAGACTAACTCGGCCTTTGTGTGTTTTTTTCTCCAAAACCCACCACCCACCATGGATCCCACAAACTGGGCGAAATTGTAGGATCGTTTTCGTTGGCCCCCAAACCTCAGCGGAGAACTCGGTCGTATGGCCCCATGTGGCCAACGACCTAATAGTCGCGCTCTCCAATGGCTAGCTCCCTCCGCACCTAGGGTATGGTCATGTGGTAATTTTCATGTGACCACCCGTTTTCACACCCACGCATTATGGAATATCCATTTGGTGTAAGCGCCAATGATTAAGAACAAGGGTCGTATCAACGGTTAAATGGTATGTAGTAGTATTGCAACTGGGGGCTATACCCATAGAAACACCACGCGCCAAACAAAACCAATCAAAACTCCTGCACCAAACATAAAATGAGTGGGTCATATGTTAAGGTTCTATGCCTACGCGCTGGGGGGGGCGGGGGGATGGGGCTAGGCCCCAACCCTTTCATCCACCAAATAAAACTTTGTTACAATTCAAATAAAATATTTGGACCATAGTTACTAAGCAACACAATGGGCGAGATGGTAGCCTGGCCCTGCCAAAATGATTCCACCCTGCCTAGAGGTCACGGCTTCGACTCCCATTGATTCACATATTTTTTCCACTGCCAACGAAAGGAGGGGTGCCATGTGGTAGCCCACGACTGGGCCACATGGCACCATTACATTCGCCCACCAAATGACATGCGTAAAACTATGACAATAATAAGTAAATATGACTCGTTATTGTCTTTTCATGGTTGATAATAAGTAGAAATGGATGAACTCCAAAGTGGTCCCCTTATGGTGAAAGCCCTCACGGGAAGATGCTTTGCGGATTGAGTTATCCTAGAAGTATGGTTAGAGAACCCATGCTTATTTGTGGAATAATG
>SNQJ01S0222243.1:0-14093 GCA_010110895.2 Picea sitchensis
TGAGAATGGAACAACCATTCTCAGCTTCAAAGTAGCTACAGGTGTAGAGTCTCAGTTCCAGAAGGAACAATTCTAGAAAGAGGATATGGAATACTCTCAGGGATTGAGACAGATAGTGCTTTGCAGAGAGCACATAGAGCTAGCACGTGATTGTGTAGATTGAGTTGTAGCTAAGAAAGTGTACCATATTGGTAGAATGTAATGAGAAAATTTTGGTTTGAAGTTGAAGATAGAAATACTCAGGTATGCAGGTTGAAGAAGGCTCTGTACAGGTTGAAGCAAGCTCTTAGAGCTTGATATGGCAGAATTGACAGTTTCCTTATGAGCTTGGGCTTTACCAAGAGTAAAGTTGATTCTAACCTTTACCTTAAGGTTATGAATGATGAGCCAATTATGTTGCTACTATATGTAGATGATGTATTCCTGACAAGATGAAGAAAATATCATCACAGATTGCAAAAGAATCTTGCTACAAAGTTTGATGAAAGACCTAATGCATTATTACTTAGGTCTCGAAGTTTGGCAGAGCCCATAGAAGATGTTCCTTAAACAAGGGATGTATGCAGTTGAAATACTGAAGAGGTTTGATATGTTGGAGTGTAAATCCATGAACACACCCATGGAAACAAAGTTGAAGCTCTCAGTTGATACTTTGTCATAATTGGTTGATGTTATGTTGTACAGTTAGATTATTGGTTCGGTAATGTATCTGACGGATACCAAACCAAACATATGTTTTTCCTTGTGTTAGTATCTGGTAGAACCTAGACGTGTTCACCTTTATGATGCAAAACATGTGATGAGATACCTTAAGGGTACGTTGGATTTTGGTCTCTATTATACTAGAGATCATGACTTCAGACTGAGTGGTTATACCAATTCAGATTGGGTTGGAAGTGTCTCTGAAAAAAAGAGAACCTTAGGATGTTTTTTCAGTCTGGGGTCAGCCATGATCTCATGGCAGAGTAGAAAGCAATCAAGTAGTTCTCTCAACACAACAGAAGCGGAATATATTGCAGCAAGTTTCGCCAGTGGTGAATCCATATGCTTTCGGATGTTGTTGATAGATCTATTTGATCTGAAGATGGAATCCACCATGATCCCATGTGATAACCATAGTTTTATAAAGATGATGTTTTCCATGATGAGTCAAAGCACATAGAGATCTGGTATCACTTCATTCATGATAAGGTGCAGAGAGGAGCCATAAAGCTCCATTATGTTGGCACGAATGAACAGGTTGCTAATGTGTTGACCAAGTCTCTGTCTTGTGTAATGTTTAATCATTTTCAAGACAAGCTTGGTGTAGTCTGAAAGGACCTCCCTCGAAAGGGGGAGTAGTGTTGATTCTAGCCTCATGTTGAATATATCCAGCTTCGTGTTGATGTTGTTGTGATGCCATCCTGGTGCTAAATATTTCCAGCTTTGTGTTGATGTTGTTGAGATGCCAGCCTCGTGCTGAAGATTTCCAGCTTTGTGTTGATGTTGTTGATATGTTAGCTTCTTGTTGAATATTTACAACTTCATGTTGATGTTGTTGAGATGCCAACTTTGTGCTGAATATTTCCAGCCTAGTGTTGATGTTGATGATGCTCCAACCTACGTGTTGTGATGTTGTTGTTGTTGATGTTGGATCAACCTTGCACTATTATTGATGATGATGATGTGTTGGCATAGGGGCAGACCCAGGTTTCAATGCTTCAACAACGCACCAACAAAACCCTAAATATTAGCCCTTTCAGCAACACCTTCGAAGCAGATGAAGTCTCACCCGAGGTAGAGGAAGGGGGGGTTGCAGGACTCAAGTGTATACAACCAAGTTGGGACACATATCTGTGATTACAACACTTAACAGAGAACTTATTCAACAATATGCATTAGTTTATGATTCTCATTTACATCGCAGATAAACCCTTATTACAGATCAACGTAGTAACAATCAAGATTAATCCCTTAAAACCTCTTAGCACATAGCATTGATTCATATCTAGAATTCATTTACACTATTAAGCACTAAGTTACAATATCAGATGCATTCATTATACATAATAACAACAACACTAAGCAAATAACCACATAAACAACATCGCACAAAGCACATCAAGACACAGGATATATGTGGTTCACCCTGGTGTGGAGCTATTTCCACCAACTTCTTCTTCTTGTTTATTAGTTCTCGATCTTCTTACATTCATATGTTCCTGTGCACAAAGCCACAAAGCCAACTCCGCAGTGGACAGGTGATCTGCGCATAGCACACTAGATCCACCTTCCCCAAAATCAGGTCAAGGCACAGAGCCAACTCCTTAATAGCACAAAGCCTTACATACAACGTATGTGCACAAAGAAACTTACAAAACACTTTCACTTAGCTCTGCAATCCCTTAATACATTCTTGCACAAAGCCAATCATATCTACTTCTTACATCATATGGTGCACATATCCAACTATCCAGTTTACATCGTTGTGCACATAGCCAAAACAGACCCATCCTTCTTACATTGCTTAACTACTTATTTATACATTTACAAAGAGGCCTAATCATGGGTAAACCCATGGGTTGACATCCCTTAACCCATTACATAAACCCTAAAAACCCTTTGTTGGGTCCACAAACCTGAAAAACGGCGGGATCCCGCCATCTCCACTCTGCGTGGGCGCTCCATCTTCGACCAACCTGTCGAAGTCCCAAAAGTGGTCAAACACGACCAATGTTTCCTCAAAACTTGGTCAAGGGCCAACATGCCCCCAACACTCACCTGAGTGACTCGTCCCAAGTCACTCAGATCTGGGAAATACTGCTTTGACTTGCTTCTTCGCCAGAGCCTCCTGCTCGACGAACTCTTGAATTACTTGTTCTGTAATAGGCCCTTCCAGGCGTTGTTCCACTGTCGTAACCACTTGTTCTAGATTTGAGCCTTGTCCTTCAATCTCTTCAAAAAGTGTGCAGGCTTCATCCTGCACCGACTGGAGTCTCTGTATAACCTTCATGACTCTACTCTAGATGGCAGTGACCTGTTGTTGGACTGTGCATTGTTCCTGTGATATTTTCATCCTATCGACTGCAATGAGAAACTTCACCTGTGCCTAGACGGTGGAGGTCTACTTCTACACCTCCTAAAGTTGTGCTTCCAGTTTCCTTAGATCTGGATCTTATGCAAGGCGCTCATAGGTCTACGCACTACAGTTACTTAATTGCTTACACTCTAGGGCCAGTGCCCCGATTCTTTCTACTACGTTCCTGGTAGCTTCTTCCCTCTGATCAAGCACTTCTTGCGGAGTGCTCAACACTGCTTGAAGTTATAACTTGGTTACTCTTGCTTGAAGTTGTTGAATGGCCTGAGAAAGATTCCATACTTGTATCTCAGCTGACTCTTCTTCCTCCTATGCCAAGCCTGACACAGAGCGAAGTGATTTAGTCACTGCCTCTTTGACCACAATCTTCTCTGCGAGCAACTAGTCTTTTTCTTTCTGGATCTTCTCTTTTTCGTCCTCGAACATCGCCCTAATTTCAGCTTTCTCCTTTTACGCAACTCAAAGTTTCTCTAGGACCTCCTCCTTTTCTTGTTTCAAGGCCTCTGTGGCCTGCTCCTTTTCTTCTGGGAATCGACGAAGTCGAGCCTCTGTTGCATCTGCTAAACTTTGTAATTAGGTGGGCTCATCCCCCAATTATGCAATCTCCGATGACGAAGGCACAGTAGGTACTGTGCGGCTTGAATATATGGCTTGTTGTATGTCCTTGAGCTCCTTCTCTATTCTTTCATACAATGTTTCTTTCTTCGCTTCATGTCTCTACAAGATATCCTTTGAAGAATCCTCCACAACTGCGATGATGAGATCGACATCATCCAATGTGAGCACATTCTTCGACTAAGGCTTATTGGCTCGGGTCTTCTTTCTTGCTGAGGGTTTCTACAAGGAAACCTTCCTTTTCTTCGATGTTTCGGCCTCTGTAGGGGGATCCTTCGGCGGTGTAACTTCTCCTTTGTCTTTATTTTCTCCTTATTCCCCTCCTTCTTCTTAGTTCACTTCATCTCCTCCTCCTCCTGCGGGTGATTCAAGCCTACTTTCCTATGAGGCGTTGTCCTCCTCATCAGTTTCTATGTTCTGCACTTCCTCCTTTTTCTTCTTTTTCTTCACTCTAGTTTGTCCATCATGTTCGACCTGAGTGACCAAGGGACTTCCTATGATGTCAGGGTCAGAAAGTTCTCCATCTTCCACCAGTACAAGAAACTCTGTTGGCAATTATTTAGTGATCTTCTCCATGTCTTCATCGGTCAGCGTATAATAGGACTGAAGTTCCTCCTTACTTTCATCCCTACGCGCAGTGATATAAATAAAGTGTCGATCTTCGTGGAACTTTGCTAGAGGTCTATACTAATGCAATGTATTCGAGGTCATTCATGTAAATGCCTCAATAGCATGCTTCAGTTGCTGGTAATAAGCATGAAAGACAACGTTCGACTGCCACTGCTTCAACATGTCATTTGTATACCACAAGGTGGCGAACCTCATGGCCAATGGATCTGATGGCTCAACTTCTGGAAACGTCACTCCTTCTGGCATCTGCCAAGTGACAAAGGTGATTAGTACCATAAACCAACTGAAATGCAACTCGTAGCCTTGATCATGTGCTTCGCGACAACCCTTCTCCATCTTGTTGACGAGTTAGCTCGCCCAGTTCATTTGCATTCCTTCTACACACTTCCCTACGAGGTCTACTACGAATCTAGTGACCTATGTTGGACGGTTCTTTCTAGAGAGCTTACCAGCTATAAGATGACAATCTAGGCGCACTACGCCATCATGGATGGAGGCTACCTTGTAGCCTCACTTTCCCTTCTCTACATCGCCATAATCCTCCTTTATGCATTGTGCCAGGAAGAAATCTGAAGTCTTCCCTGGGTAGAACTTGTGAGGGGTTGGTCCCTGCATGCTCAGTCCTGTGATGAGGTGGATCAATGTCAGATCCACAGTAACACGTCTGTCAAGCCACAGATAGCCCCTGTGATAGCACAAAAGGAGTAGTTTAACACAAACGACCTCCTAGTGTCATCCAAAGTGAGGGATCTTCATCACGTTCAAGATCATGGACTGCGTGAGATCCTTAATCCATGGCTGGGAGACTATGCGCGGCTTCTTCCCAATCATCTTCATCAAGTACCTATGCGGCGTGAGAATCGCGTAGTTCTTCCTGTCTCCGAGGTTAAAATAATTGTTCTTCAGAGCTGGAATATGTCCCAACCGGGGTCCAACTACGCATATCCCCTTCGGGATGTACACGGTGATCAACGTGTAATCAAAGTCACGCGGGATATTGTTTCAGTTCATCGCGCCAGCCAAAGGCGGTATGTACTCCGAAAAGATCGGTGGGATCTGATTCGCGTTAGCCAAATCGTCGTGGTGTTTGCTTCACTTCTTAGCAGTGCAGCCAGAACGTCATCCAGTCGATGGGGATGCTTGCAATCTTTTAGTCGAAGATGCCTTTATTCCTACAGACATGACTCTCTCAGCCATGAGTTCTGTTAGCACCAGAAGTCGTCCTCAGATTGCGATGAGGACAAGCTCGATAACCATCAGTTTAAATGTCACAATTTGTTTATAAAAGGTGATCGAATGGAAGTAAACTCAAAACAATATCGTTTTAACTCAGAAAACTGGGTTGGAACAACTAAGACAAGAGAGGTCTTGATCTAATTTAAGCCAATAATTTTGCATAGTGGTGAGTAAGTGGAGGGAAAAACAAAGGAAATAAAGTCTTCTCTGGACATTCGGTCTTCTAGTAGCCTTTAAAAAGGGAAAAGTCTCAAATATGAGATCCTCTCAGATCCGCGAAACTTCAAGAAACTTAAAATGATGCAAAACTAATATAATCAAACATACATTATATAGTCATTACAACACATGACTGGATCATCTATGCTCAGGCTCTAAGATTCATAGGAAAAAGGAGAGGAAGAAGTTGGTTGCCATTAAGAAAGAAGTCTCAACTATCAGTCTATAACCAGAGAACCAGAGGCTTCATTAAAGCTTTACAATTGGGAGCTTAGCTTTACCATCGATGCTTACAAAAATATCAAAATTGATCATATACACTCAAAGCCATTTTCTCTCCTGACAGAAGGAGAGTCATTGAGCTACTTCATTTAAGGATTTACGTGTGCATGATCTTCTTGCAGACTGTGCACACAACTTCTTGTCTGACACTGCTTCAGATGGCATGGCGCTCATAGGGAAACTGTCCATCGGGGTACCACGGGTTGACTTCTTATGACCTTCCCCACGCCTTCCATTTATGGGTTGAACTGAGGTTTCAACCACCCGCTCAACTTTCATTAATTTCTTCCTCCATGGAGGGTGGCCGAGACTGAATGTACAGGGGACGACCATGCACCAAATTTCCAAGGCTTGGAGGCTAGCCTCCTTTTCTTCTGGCCCTTCTCCCCATATGACAGTGGGTTGTGACCTTGCCCCAAAACCAAAGACACTTCATAGATTTTGAGCATTGACGATGGGAAGGGATAAAATCCTTGCTCTCGAGAATCCCGATTACGTAAATCGCTATGGGGGTTGCATTGTGTTGGCACCTCCTTGGCCCCTCATCCATATGATCACCGGCTAGGACCGTGGGCCTATCCCCGATAATTTTTCATTTCGCGTTTCAGGATTTCGGGTTGTGGGTATATAAGTTGACAAGAACCCTAAAATGTCGATTCCCAAAAATCTTGATCTATTGCCACCTATCGCCACAAGATTGAACGACTCCCTGCTATCCCAGGCTTCAGGGTTTCAGTGCTTTGGACTTCACGACTTTTGAAGACTCTGCTTCCTCGCTCTCCCGACTCGTGAAATCGTGACTCTGCATGACGCTATCCTCTGTGTGACTCTGTGATAGTTGATCACTCGATGGTCGTTGATCTGCTCAATCGCTAGATCCTTGCCATTGAAAACTGGTCTTTGCTCGCTCACTTGATTTGTTTCATTGCTCAGTCTTTCTTGGTGCTTCAGAAAAGAGAAAATGGAGGTTTTGGCCGGCTAGACTCAGGGTTGGAGAGGCGGAGGTTCAGTGATGGGGAAATGGGAGAAACCATCAACCTCAAGGAGAACAAAGAAGCTTGGGACTAATTTCTTTTGGGCACGTTTGACAGGGAAAACAAACAAAGAAAATATATGCCAGGAAGGTAAAACTGTGATCGGGTCTGCAAGAGGGTGGAAAAGACAAACAAAAACACAGGTCTAGACCAAAACCACAATTCCTAAGAACAAGACAAGTCTAAGCGCTAACATTAGGCTCCATGGGGGATAGAGTCCTCCCTGTGAGGCTCTAAGATCTCTTTTGCAGTTTGCCTTAGTGTTGGGTTGTGGAGTCTTTTATTCAAATAAAACAAAATACATAAAACAAGAGATGGTATTTACAAATATGGGGCGTCGGTTGCGGCTTTCAAACAATAAACCTTTTAAGGAAGTGCCCATTCACAGGGCCTAAAGCAACCTCGTGATCATATGGACTCTGCAACCTATAAGTTTCATTCGGAAACACTTCAAAAATCTTGAAGGGACCGCTCCAAAGGGAATCAAATTTTCCATGCTTGCCTTTGTCCTGTTTCAGAGCATCCCATTTGAGCACCAGATCTCCCAGCTGGAAACTCTCCTTTCTGGCCTTTCTGTCGAAGGCCTGCTTGATTTTTTGTTGACGATCATGTGCTCTGTCTACCATCTCCTCTCTAGTCTTCTGCACTTCTATCAACTGATGTATCCTCTTGATCATATCGTCAGGTTCTTCCTGGTAGTCTTGGAAGAACTTGGCCACAGGCAGGGCTAACTGAGAAGGGAAAATTTCTTCAGTCCCATATACGAGCTGGAAAGGGGAGATGCCCAGGGACCTCTTTGTTGTCACTCTATCATCCCACAGAGAGAATTTGAGTTTCGAATCCCACGCTTTTTTTTTGTCTTCTAACAATCTTTTGATGATTTTGATGAGGCCTTTGTTAGAAGACTATGCTAGTCCATTGCCTTGCGGATAGTAGGGTGTAGAGTGGATCAGGGAAATTTCGTACTGCTCACAGAATTGGACCAGGGGATCAGCTATGAAAGATGCAGCGTTGTCAGTGACAATTCGGATTGGACAACCGAATCTTGCTATGATATCCTCCAGGAAACTGATGATTACCTTGTGGGACGCGCTCCTGGTGGGGATAGCTTCTATCCACTTGGTAAAATAATATGTGGCCTTCAAGATCCATCTATGTTGACCACTGGATGTGGGATGAATCTCCCTAATGAACTATAGGCCCCATTATTGGAAGGGTCCTGAAGCAATCACTGGTTTCAATGGCAGGGGTTTTAGCTGTTTCCTTCTCAAGAATTTTTGACATTTAGCATGGGCTTTGACTTTTGTGCAAACATCAATGAAAAGAGTGGGCCAGAAATAACTATCCCTAAGAATATTATGAGCCATTTTTTCCAGAAGTGATGCCCCCCACACGAGCTTTCGTGAAATTCCGACATAATCCTTTGTGCTTCGTGTGGGTCTAAACATCTCAACAGTACCCCCAGGGGGTCTTTCCAATACAGAACCTACTCAATAAGGAAATATTTAATTTCTTTGAGTTTAAGAGATATTACCTTTTTCCTTTGCATGCCATCAAGGGGTCGTAACTCTTGCAGATAATATATGACATCCTTGTACCAAGAGAATTTTGCTAACGGGGGGTTCTTCTTAGCATCTGTATCATAAGGTCCATCTTGTGGATTTTCTGAGTCTTCGCCGATGAAGCTTACCCCCAAGGCTTCGCGATTAGGTTCGGCCAGCAGTCTGGATAAACCTTGACCTTTTATTAATTTGGTGGGCTTTATATCCATGTCAAATTCAAGGATTTTGGCGATCCGTCGGCTCCTCCTTCCATCTATGTTCGGCTGAATGCGAATTTCCTTCACTGAAGTTGAAGGAACATATGCAATGATTTTTTAATGGAGGACATAGACTCTAAAATAATTGAGATCTTTAACCAAAGTGTAGGCCTACTTCTCCATGATGTCATATTTGATTTCAGCATCCCTCAATGTCCGACTGAAAAAGGAGATAGGTTGCTCCAGTCCTTCGACATTCTTTTGTAGTAAAACAACTGCCACTGTGTTAGAAGAAGCAAATGAAAAGATCAGAAAATCCTTAGAATAATCTGGAATGATGAGCACAGGTGTCTCATTCAGTGCCTTCTTGATCTAGTTGAAGGATTCTCTGGACTGAGCAATCCATTTTACTTCACTCCCCTTTCTAAGCATTGTTGTGATATGCTTCACCAATTCAGCGGAACTACAAACAAACCTCCTCAAGAAATTAATTTTACCCAGAAAGGATTGGACTTCTTTCTTAGATCTGGGAAGTGATAAGGCTTGAATTTCTTCCACATAGTTGGGATCGATTCTAACCCCTTCAGCTGACACTATATGGCCCAACAACTTCCCCTCCTTCATGGAAAACATAGATTTCTTAGGATTTAGGGAAAGGCCAAACTTTCTGCATTTCAGGAAAACTCTTCTCAAATGCTCACAATGCTCTTTATCGGATCTGGAGAAAATTGTAATGTCATCCAGATAGATGACCACAAACTTGTCCTTTTCTCCAATGAAAGCGATATCCATGGCTCGTTGAAAGGTGGCGCCTACGGTCATCAGTCCAAAGGGCATTTTGGCATACATGAATGTGCCCCAAGGAGTGGTGAAGGTTGTTTTTTCTCAGTCCTCAGGAAGGACCGATATCTAATTGTAGCTCGAAAATCCATCAATCATGGATATCCTTGATGCGCCAGTTACCCTTTGCAATATGTGTTCCATTTTCGGCAAGGGGTAATTGTCCTTCTTTGAGCTTCCGTTCAGATTCCTGAAGTTGACACAGAGTCTGATTTCCCCGCTCTTCTTTCTCACCGGAACCAAGTTAGACACCCACTCAGAATACCTCAAAGGCACAATGATTTGGGCATCTAGCAACTTCTTTACCTCCCTTTGCATGACAGGAAGCAACATGGGATTAATCTGTCTTAATTTTTGCCGAAAAGGTTTGGCTTCTTCTTTCAGGGGGATATTATGTTCAATGACGTCTGTGTCGTATGTTCTGAGATCTTCGTATGTCCAGGCGAACACATCAGCAAATTGCTTCAAAAGCTCAGCGTACTCGGTCCTCTGCTCCTTTGTCAAACTGCTTAACAATTTGACAAATTTTGGCTCCTTCTCCGTGCCAATGTTGTATTCAGATATGTCAGCATCATCAACCGGCTTCCTAGCTTTCACTGCCACACCATTATTGTCAAAGATCCTCTCTAATGGGACTAACCCCTTTGGGATGTGATTACTAGGTAATTGTAAAATGTGATGATTAGCAATTTTCTTTAAAAGCACATCAGTATGGGAGCCACTTTTAGGTTCATGTTCCTGGTCTATTTATAATGCGGAAAATTCATCAACTGTCTCCAGGAATCTTCTTATCTCAAGATCATCCTCAAATACCTTCCGATGCTTGACATTGTCTGGTATAGAGGGTCTGTATTTTACTTCTATATCGTATTTGAGCTTTGGTGGAAGGGGAACTTTGAAGTTACCTGCCGAAACAACCAAAGAATTGGCCAAAGTATTTTCCTCTCTAGGAATGAATGAAATATTGAAAGCCAGAAAAAAGTTGTCTATTAAATCCCACACTTCATTCCTATAAGATCACAACCTAGGATGCTTGGCTTGATAAAGATTTCTAACTTGCCTTACGACCAACTCGACATCTCCAAAGACAACGATTTCTTTGATTCCCATGTCCTTTGCAACCCTCAAGCCCAAAACAAGAGATTCATACTCTGCCACGTTATTGGTTGTTTCGAACTCTAATTTGTATGATAGAGATATGGTTTCCTGAGCAGGGGAAACAAAAATTACCCCAGCGCCAGCACCTTCTCTAGAAGAAGCTCCATCGAAGAACATCTTCCACACAGTAGTAGTTTGGGGAGGTACTTCGTGAAAAGAAACAAGTTGCTTCCTGATTTGCAGAGGAGCCTTAGGGGTGTTGGTGAACTATAACAAGCTTGATCCCAAATCTGTGTCAAGGGAAAATATGGGGTGATTGGTGGGGTCCACTTCATCACTAATAATATAGGTCATCTGAGCTTCTCTGTATAATCTCATGTGTTCCCCTCCAAATACTAGAATGGTAGCGTACGTGAGGTCCATCTACAACGTTCCCCCGAGTTTTTTAATCCAAGACCTTGAAAACAACATGTCGAACTTGGGAGGGACATCAACCACCATGATATCCATGACCACACTTTTCATGGGCAACTGGAACAAGGTCACGACCAAATATTTGATCAACCCAAGACACTTCACCCTCCTTGAGTCGAAAGAGTACAAGTCGTGATAGGCTTTTGTTACTTCCAACCCTAGTTCTTCCATTACAGTTTTGGGCATGAGATTATGGGAGGCCCCAGAATCCATCAGACAGTTGTGCAGCACCTTGTCATGTATGTTCAGGGACGTGTAGAAGGGAGGGGACGAATCATCTTTGTCTTCTACCATAGGACCTAGGATGACTGTTGAATTTTCATCTTGGAGGTTAATTGAGTCTGTGGGATGACAAGGTGGCTCGAGTTGCAAAAGCTTAGAGAGGGACCTTTTACAATCTTCGTTCTTGACCAGCTCTGAAATGGGCACAGGAATTTAGATTTTTTGAATTTCATGTTCAAAATTAAAAGAGGATGTGAGCTTCGGGACTAGGGGTCTGGACTAATGGAGAGGGGGCTTGGATTTTCTTACCTTTATTGTTGTCAGCCACCTCTTTATTAGGCCTCTCTACTCCGGTGGGCTGCTCATGAACATCAGACGCTTCGACCTTCTTTTTGGACCTGAGGTTGTATATGTTTTGGCTACTGCTAGCCTTGTCTCCCTTGCTTAGTTCATTAAGTTGGATGTCCATGAGAGACTCCTCGTATGTTGATTGAGTCAAATGGGGAAAAGGGGAGGTGTCTCCAAAACAACGGATTTCGGGATCAAGCTCATCTATTTCCTCCCCTTCCTCATTAGCAACCAAGTCGTTCTGAAGAGGAGTCTAGATCCTCTGATCGTCTCTATCTCTGTTCCTGGGTTCTCTTGGCATAACCCGAGGAACATTATTATTCGGCCTCCTGAAGTTGCCTCTGTTATCAACAATTTGTGGATTTTGTATGTCTGCTTCCCTTCGAATTTCATCTTCTCCATTTCTGCAGACAGGGATTTTACCATTTTGGTCAGCTCCTCTACTTGAGGCTGAGGTGAAAAGGAACCAAAGGTTGATGCCTCAGACCTTCATTTTCTTCTATTTGTATCGTCTTTATTTGTGAGTCTGTCAATCGCCAACACATTAGATTCTACTTCCACGGCCGCATCTTGCATTTGAGCTAGGGAAGTAGCTCTTCTCTCTCTCAACAGGAGGCAAAAATCAAGGTCAAAAGCATTAGCATAAGAGATCCTGGCAGAGGCCTCTGAGGGCTTTATCTCAGCAGGGATATTGTTATACATTTTATTGAATCTTTTGGAGAAGTCAGAGACAGACTCTCCTTCCCCTTTTTTTAAGGACCCAAACTCTGTCATATAATACATGAAATCTTTTTTATCCCCCCACTGTCTCAAGAAGGAATTGTCTAGAGCCTCGATTCCAACAATAGATCCATGGGTCAGTCCTCTAAACCATTCTCTGGACAAAGACTCTCATCCAGACATCTTCATTTTCGATGTTCAGGTTATCTGCATAACTGTAGAAAGCAATGAGGTGTTCTTCAGCAGTTATGGACTCCTCCCCAGTGAATTTAGGCATATATTTCAAGTAATCTCCAACAGGGAGAGGGTTCATGGGCTGAGGTAGGACCATAGGGGCATATCTTGCAGCCACTATGGAATCCATTCTATTCACAGGGGGATTAGCACCTGTCATAGGGATATGAGGTGGAGGAGAATTAGGAGGAGAAGGTGTTTGCCTAGGGGAAATTGGAATTGAGCCTGCAGGAGGGAAAGGGAACATCAAAGGATTTGCAGAAAAAACTACAGGGTTTCAAGGAATGAAGGTTGGTGTGGGTAGAGCAGTAGCAACAGTAGTAGGAGGAGGGGTTGTAAAGCCAGGGATGAGTGAATATTCAGAAATCCTAGGCCTAAACCACGGTACAACTTCAGGGGAGAGTGGAGTGACAAGGATTTCTTCCTCCAATCTAAGACCAGGAGAGGAAAACTCCACAGGAACACTCCCAAACTTTAAACTTCGGGAAACTCCAACAGAGGGTATATCGGGAAAATGAGAAGAAGCTATTGGAGTCTTAATAGGGGAATAGTGAAAATCATTAGAAATACCTGGTTCAGCAGTAGAAGTACCTTCCCGAAAAGCCTTCCCCTTTCTGATAATTTTTTGCGGATCTGGTTCAAGTCTAACTAGAGGCAGTTGTGGATGAGACCGTGTGTGTCTACCTTTGGAAGCCACAACTGAAACAACAGGTTCGCCACAGTGGAGTCGTCACAATGGAGTCGTCAGGTGCACAGTAGCAATCTTGGATGTGCTGAGTTCTGATGCACCTTCATAACCAGTCATCTTTGTTGTTCAATCCCGAGGAAAATCTTCAACTTCGTCCCCGACAACGGCGCCAGAAATGTTAGCACCGGAAGTCGACCTTAGATTGCGATGAGGACAAGCCCGATACCCATCAGTTTAAATGTCACAATTTGTTTATAAAAGGTGATCGAATGGAAGTAAACTCAGAACAATATCGTTTTAACTCAAAAAACTACGTTGGTGTTGGAGAAATTTCTATTTTTGACACACTAGTTCAGTGGGAGTTAACTGACTAGTTCTATTTAGACTTTCTATTTTTACCATCACTATTATGCATGCATACATTCCTAAGGAAAGTTAACTGCTTGATTGCTTTTCTTAATTATGGAATGATTTGACCTATATATGAGTGTATTCCACTCATTCATTGTATCATATTGATCATGATCTATGTATCAATCATCATCTCATTGGAGTAGTGTGAATATATTTTCTCATTCTTCCATATTGAATCTCTCTTCCTTTCTTGATAAGATTTGT
>SNQJ01S0222244.1:0-14968 GCA_010110895.2 Picea sitchensis
TGAATCAAGCTTCATAGGAGTACCAATTTCTTCCTTGTTGTAGCCAAGACCAGATTTATAATTTGGTGATATTTGACTATCCAATATCTCATCCAAGATCATAGAGATGTTCAAGAACTTGACATGGGTGTTTGGCTTCTGAACTTTCTTTCTAAGATTCACAACTTCTGCTTCCAACTTATGACATGACTCTTCCCTTTCGTTCAACTGGTTCCTCACTACCTCCTCTCTTCTTTTGGATTCTTCAAGTTGGGTTTTCAGATTGACATTGCTTTCTCTTAGTTCTTCTAGATCTGCAAGGCTTCTTCTAAGTTCATCATCTTCCTTTTTCTTTTCTTTTGCTCGAATGATTTCATTCTTCAATCTCTTGATCTCCTCTTATTTTTATTATAACTGAATATCTTGCTCATATGTGACCTTTTCATTGTCTTTGAGCATTTCCTTTATTTCCAAGATATGCTTTTGATTGCTAAGGTCATCATCTTCCTTCTTATTTTCTTTTACTTGATTGATTTCATTATTCAATTTCTCGATCTCCTCTTCTTTTTATTCTAACTAAATATCTTGGTCAGATATGACCTTTTCATTGTCTTTGAGCATTTCCTTTATTTCTAAGATATGATTTTGATTCTTTTCAAGAAATTCTTTAGTGTACCCATACAGATAGCTATAGTCTGAATAATCATGGTCGTAGTTGTATTCACCAAAACCCCAATCAACTTTCTGTTTAATCTTTGATAGTTCTTCTTCTACTTCTTCCATGGGATAAATGCTAACATAACTTTCTTCTATTGTACCTGAATCTTCTTTTTTACTTGCAAAGGAAAATTCAATATCAACATTATTGTAATAAGAAGATTGTGGAGAGTCTTTACCTATATTGATGGCTGAGTCTCCCTTCTCATCCTTGATAGGAATGTCTTCTGTGTCTTCTCTTTTGAATTGATATATCTTCTCTAACTTCAACCATAATTCCTTGGTGGATGTGCATAGTCCCATGCTTGCTTTGATGGTATCTGATAGTCCATTGAGAAGAATATTCAATGCCACTTCATTGTTCTCCCTAACTCTTCTTTGGGATGCAAACTTGGATAGATTATTTGAGGTATTTAAGTGCCAAGGCTTACTTACTACTGAATCCCAAACTTCAAATCCTCTTGACTTCAAATATTGTTTCATATTTTCCCTCCATGAATAATAATTTATTCCATCAAATAAGGGAGCTTTATTTGAGGAGAGAGCCATTTGTTCATCCATTTATTCAGAATCTACCTTCCAGTGTTTAAACTGTGCTGAAGGCACCCTCTCTGATACCAATTGTTGGTCACTCTCAATCTTTGATAGTTCTTCTTCTACTTCTTCCATGGGATAAATGCTAACATAACTTTCTTCTATTGTACCGGGAATCTTCTTTTTCACTTGCAGTTGGTAAATCTTTTCAATATCAACATTATTGTAATAAGAAGATTGTGGAGAGTCTTTACCTATATTGATGGTCGAAGTCTCCTTCTCATCCTTGATAGGAATGTCTTCTCTCGTGGTTCTCTCTCTTTGATTAGATACCTCTCTTCTAGCTTCAGCCATAAGTTCTTGGCGGATTTGCATAGTCCCATGCTTGCTTTGATGGTATCCGATAGTCCATTGAGAAGAATATTCAATGCCAATTCATTGTTCTTCCTTATTCTTCTTTGGGATGCAAACTTGGATATATTCTTCGAGGTAGTTAAGTGCTAGGGATTACTTACTACTTCATCAATCCCAAAATTCAGATCCACTTGACTTCAAATATTGTTTCATATTTTCCTTCCATGAAGAACAATTTGTTCCATCATGGGAGCTTTATTTGAGAGAGAGCCATTTGTTCATCCATTTATTCAAAATCTACCTTCCAATGTTTAAACTGCAGTCAAGGCACCTCCTCGATACCAATTGTTGGTCACACCAGCCACACTAAGAGGTGAATTATGTGTGGACTTTGAACTTTTCTTTTGTTAAGCATAGCAATTTATTTCAAAACATAATTTTACACATCATCATTGTAAGATTGTATGTAGCCATTCACCAATGACATCTACCAATCATTAAGTATATAAATCAATTCAAAGAACAACAACACAAGATATACCATGTTTGTATAAGTTTTTTATATATGTGACTACAAATCACCTGGGTTTTCCTAGCACCTTTTTTTACTTCCAAATACTAATTGGGCCAGAAGCGTAAGAGCACCAACTCCAAGGAGAGCACCAACTCTCTGCAAGACCCATCTTGTTGATAAAACACAATCTATCCAACCCAAGTTCATATAGTAGTTCAAATGACTCTAGTAGCAGTGATCCATAATTGAATCAATTTTGTTTCATGAACAAAGGTATACCATCAACACTCATCACCACACTTCATCTTCTCTCTTAAATTCACACCTTCTTCACTTCATCTTCTCTCTGAACTTCACACCTCATGCCAAAAGGATCACCATACCAGAAATTACTGAACTCAAGTGTAGATCCACTCATTCACTCACTTCCACACTAAACTTTCAAATGAACCAAGCATAGTTTTATTTATACTGCTCATGCTCAAATTTGGTTTAGTTTTAGGTTTGACTTGTTGCCACAAGTTAACTAACTCAGGACTCATTTACAACAATTTCAATTTGACCATCATTCTGGGTTTTCAACTTTAAACTTGGAATACCACCTATCACTAGAAAGGTCAAATGGCGAGTTCTAACCTTCATATGCTTTTAACAACTATTTGACCTATTTTCATAAATCTATCACATGTATGGACCCATTTTCGTTTCCCACGCAATGCTGCGTAAATTGAATTCCAGAGGCGGTTCCTTCAAACCATTTACATGTGACTATCTTCCCAAACACAAAGCTTATTAAGTTAATCAATGTTGCCAACACCTCATGGCTTATGTGTTTGTAACCCATGACCAGGGGTTAGAACCTAGTCCTCTGGTACTTCAACCTTCGGCTCTTCTCATCCAATCTTCGAGCGTTTCAGCAACTTCCTCAAGCGGTTACCTCTCTCAAGGATGGTTGCTAAGGAATCGAACCATATCAACAATCTGGCCTACTAACTCTTACTTATCCTTTCATCGCTTAATCCAACAACTGTGACTTAATCAAAGATTGAGATATTTACTGGGGACTTTGGGACTCCCAGGCTTTGAAGGTCTGGGTAATTGTTGCTTCAATTTCCTTCAGAGTTGGTGAGTGTTGAAGTGGTAAACATGGGAGTTCTTATGTCATCTTTCCACTACATTTTGATCTAACAATCATGTGAAAATATGGAGGATATTAGATCAACGACCATCATTAACTTCATCCTTTGGTGCTTCGGGTAGTTGCTAGTTTCCCATGAAGGACAAACTCCCAGAGTATAACTTGTTAACGCCACCATGACTTGGTGCAATGGCCAAGTGATGCCACATGTCACCTATATTCGCGGACTTATGTAACCTAAAGTTACAACTATACCTTGACACTCTGTCATCATCCGACAGCCATGTGTCCTTTGCCGATGTGGGATCTTCTCTCGGACGCGGGCACATGCCTCCTCACACGCTCCCTCCTCCTAGTCGTAGGGTTCATAAGAACTTTGATCCAACGAATATGATCAACTCTTAGATCAATTGTCTAGATTTATTTCGACCTTGGAGACTTCGAGCCTTTACAATCATTCAACCTTCAAGAATGCATTTCACTGAAGTAGATTGAGTTTATCGACACCTCGCTTCTTCCGTAGATGGATCCTCGGTTTGTCCATAGGTTCTCAAATACAAATTGATTAATCTGGCGAATTGATTTGAGTGGATGGTTCTCGTTCACTTCGGGACTTTAGTTGTTCAGGACTTTGGCCTTTGCAGTTTTCCAACTCTCCCAGAGTAAATTCTATCGGAGTGCGTATCAACGCTTCCCTTCTTAATAACCTTCATAAGTCTAGGATCTAGGACCATGGGATTAGGTGACAAGGGAGTCTGGGCCTTTGCACTGACTATTTGTGACTCGGCTCTAGAGTAGGGTGAAACCAATGCCATCAGATCTATTGGCAGACGACGACGGCTTGGGTGGTGGGATTTTAGCAATCGAAACTGTATTGATCATTAATCCTCAACCCTGTATCTCGTGAATATTCCCATTGCTTATCTTCCCTAATGTGAGATTCGCTGATGGTCATGACTTAAACAACAAAATGTTGATCTAGTTGGTCAGCCCTCTATAACTCCCGATCTGGACGGTCCCGTTTATCCCAAAATTCACATCGTACATGATTCTCCTGATTATTTTGTAGTTTCAATTGGGATTTCAACTCGACGTGATTTATTATGTAATGCACTTTCCCTCTTTTTGAACTTTTTTAAGATTCTCTAAGACATTTTGTTCATAACAACCTTCATCATCACCGAATAAAGCTTCCCTTATGAGATTTTGGTTTTGTACTTGGATTCTAACCCATCGAGATCATTGATTTGTTGGGAATTGAACTCGATGGTGTTTCGTAAAACATTGCTGATCTCGCCAGAAATCTAATGCAACCACACCTCTTGAGATTTAGGTAGAACGATTCCTATGCATTTGTTCATAACACCTCATCAATATCACATCATATAATGCCACACCAATTTGACATCAATGACAATATGTCCAACAATACTTTGATTATTTAGTAATGTTTTCTTGATCGACTTGTTTTTATGTTCAACCTCTCTTTCTAAGTGTTCCATCTACAAACATAGAAATTAAGTGTAATAAGTATATCTACATTTATATATAGTAGAGTATACATGATTTTGTAGATAAAAAGTGTACTATGTACAAACGACTATTAAAATGTATCTCCTTTGAAGACATGCTTCATGTCATCTCTAAAAATATTTTTTGTTGGATGCACTCCATCCTTTGTTTCATGCATGTTTAATATGCCATGGCAAAGCAATTTATAATTAATATAAAGGTTTCTAATTGTTCCATTAATTATAAAAACAAGAGAAGTTTAAAAACATAGCTACTTAGAAATTGGTCAATTAAACCTTGATGTCACCACATACTCACAAAACATACTTAACCCAATGTCTAATACCCTTTACGTTGGCTCTTTTGTATGTTAGCACCTATTAGAAGACGCCCATGGATGAGTGTAAATTAATCATTTAGCCATAAATATTATCATAAACTAAGATGAAATTTTGGTAAGATCAAAAGTAAGTAAATACTCACAAAGTTTGTGTTCAACCCTTTTATTCATCATCGCCATGTCTTATGTTGAATGGGTTTCATTTTTCTTTTTTCTTTTTACAATAAAACAAAATTAGTATTTCACGTAATACTTAAATTCGAAGGCCATAAAAAGAATAAATGAATGATACACATCTATATTATGCACATTGAAATTGTTAGGATGACTCCTCCTACAATGCAATTATGTATATTTCTTTTACCATCTCCTTTGTACACTTTGTTGGACATCCCCACCAACATGTATTGGTTTTTCCCTCATATTTGGTCCCTCTTTGGAATTTTCCGGTCTTTAATCAACACGTAAAATCATTAATTTAAACCTACAAATAATTCAAAGATTTTAAATTTTTAATACAACTTAAAAAAATTCACTACAAGAAAAAGACTTTCCAGCTGGTTTCTTTTTGTGGAAGCCCCTATAAAATAGCCCAAAAATCCATGAGAGTATGGAACACACTCAAAGTAGAAGGTGTGGAGGTTTTAGTGTTTTTTATGGTGATTTTATAAACACATAATGCATCTGTTTTCTACTACCTAACCATCTGCTCTAAAGTTCCGCGACCCCCGGGCTATTTAAAAAATATACTCCTAAGGCGCTTACTTAAATACTCAATGATATCATGCACACCTGCTCTAAAAGACGCATCCATGGTAGATGAAAAATACTATCGCACTACGTAACTATTTAAATAATGATGCAACCGCTATAATCGAAATTAATCGCAATGTGGTTACATAATTTTTTTTTTACCACCGGTAAAATTCATTTTTACCATTGCCGCTATAGATCTCAAGCACCGATGCAACGTTTTCCTCTCTGTGCAGCACCTATAGTCAGCAAGTTCTTCCATCCATCGCGCTATTTCTAATCTGTGGATAAATTGGTTTGACTACATGGAAACCATGCCTCTCTGAAGAGGAAATGTTTAGGTAATGTCTTTATTTCTTTATAATTTAAACATTTAGCGGATTAAATTCAAAAATTTAAATTTTCAATGCTTTTTATTTGCCACGCTGTACATTCGAAGTCATTGGCCTCGACTGGACGTGCACTTGAAAATTTATAGAAGTGCACTTCAAACACAATGCCTATATTTCTGGGTAAATGAACTAACAATAATCGATGCATTGGGTAAACTTTTAACGCATCCATCCACTTTACCAACACAATCGCCCAAATAATATAATTGATTTCTGCGAGAGTCAACATATCGTTAATGAATCGCGTTACGTTAAATGACGCATCGCATAAATCAAATATATTATTTTATGTGGTGCATTGGTAAAATTACGTACCAGTGTATTAATGATTACCCAATGCACATCACCATACAAAATTAGAGCTTGAATCCCAAAGTACCATAATTATCAATTTTTAAAAAATTATTGCGGTAATGCTACATTGCATAATTATTAATGTAACACATCGTTGCATGTCAGGAAATGATACGCACAGTAGTAACAAATTTTTTAAAATTGGTTTACCTGCTGTCGATTTCAAGTTTTATTATTTTAGGAGGTGCGTCGGTTAACCTTAATGCATCGGTGCGGTAAGGTTATACAACACACCATATAAAATAATATAATAGAATTTACATCGACAGCACTTGAGACCGTGCTCACAAGTAATACACATCGCAGATGCTTGACCGTTTTTAAAAATTTGATGAAATTTACCGATTTTGAAGAAAGTTATTTTTCCTCGGGTATTTTTATAATTGCTAATTTTTAAAGAACTACTATTGTTGTAGTCATTCCCAATTAGTGAATTTGGACGTAGGAAATTGAATAGGGTGGTTGATTCAACCATTCTTGCATGCTTCTTCTCCCAGTTATGCTCTATTGTTCTCTCTGATTTGACATTGTAGTGGGGTGAAATGGAAGATGATAGGTAGGTTGCTCATCATCGAAATTCAATTTCAAAATGGAACATTAGTACAACATCAATGATATATTAGTAAGCATGTAATTGGTTTGTCAAAATTACATTATACCAAACAATTATTACTAACTTCACCTCATGATTGTGGTCGGAAGATGGCATGTCACAATTGATAGGGTAAAGTGGTCGCTCATTTTCATCTACCAACTACATGCGGGATGTTACTCCTGATAAGAGATTCCAACATTTTTGAATTGGTGGAATATTTTTTACATCCTGGTCCTGACTTTGGAATAGGATCCCATAAATTCTGATACATTTTTATTCAGTTTGACATGGATAAAATAAATAAATCCAATTAGATAATCGAAATATAAATAAAATTTGAACTTACCGGAGATGGAAAGGGATAACTCCACAATGGAATTTGAGAAATAAGGAATGGGATGGAATAAGACTGACGATTTGATATTATAAGTTTTTTCTCCTTGCATTTGAGCACAATCAACAATAAAGTTTTAAGAATAAGGTGAATTTAAGCAAAAAATGTATACTGTGAAGTAATCAGAAGTCATGTGGATGTGTCTTAAAACATAATTTAAGATGAATATACTATTTTATGTGCAAATAAAATTCATATAACTTTTAAAGAATAATGGTGCACTTATTTAAACAAAAAACATCGGTGCATCTATAACAATATAAAACATGCTTTAATTACTAACCGAACTGCCCCAGATTTCAAATAAATTAAAAAGAATTATATGATATCAATGCTCTAAAAATATTTAGTGCACCAGTGCTTTGTATAAACAAACACAACAATGCGTTATATTATTAAATGCACCTGTTTCAAAACTTAAAAAAGTGCAATTTTGTTTTTAACAATTGAAAATGAGCGGGAATTTATTTTTCAAAAATTTATTTTCATAAAGTACTTTAAATAGTAATAATTTATTCATTATTTCATTATTTTACAAAAATTTACAAGGAGATTTGCAAGAGAGACATAATCGGGAGCACCGTGGAGCAGTTGTACCACTTTTGGAACAACATACCCTTAGAATATCATAATTTGAAGGGTATGGTGATTCATTCAAAACCCTTTCGGAGAAACATAATTATTCAGAAAAATCATAATTTGAGGGGTTTTGTGTTTCACTCAAAACCCTGCATAGTAGACATTTTAAATTTTACTATTGATTTTAATAATAATTTTTTACAATTTGTATCCCTATTTACATTTCTAATTAAAATTCAAAATACTATAAAAAATTTCCATACTCACCTTAAACCCTTGCTTCTTCTTGCTTATGTTATTGCAAAATTTCACCTTATGGTTTAACTCCCTCTATCACTTCACAATAAGGGCTTTTCATTTTAGGCATTTTAGATTTAATGGGTTTGTGTTTCTATATATAAGGTGTTTGGCATGTGATACAAGGGGACCACTTATTACATCGGATCCAAACCATGTCAACCCTATCACGTTTTTTTTTTTAAATGGTTTCGGATTATCACAGAATCACATTTGACTATAATGCACCTTAATAGTTCAATTTACTAATAAAGCACACCCTGGAATGTTTAATGATAATTTTAAAAAAAAAATTGTTTTTTTTTTTTTTTTTTTTTTTTTTTTTTTTTTTTTTTTTTTTTTTTTTTTTGTTTTCGTTTTTTTACTCTATGCATGGTGATGTTATCGATACATATTGCACCATTGTAATATAAAAGTATTTTTTTTTTTTTTTTTCCTATCGATGCATTTCCTATATCGAACGCACAAGTGTTTTCATATTATTAAAGTGCACTGAAACTAGATTTTTTTAAGATGAAAATTATGTGATTTATTTATAAACTATATTTAATAACTTGTATTGAATGGTAAATGTTGTATATTGATAAAATGTGAGAATAGTTCAGTAATTAAAATTCCGACGTAATACCAATGATGTTAACACATCCAAAAACAAAAAACAAGTTCTTTGTAAATTCTATAACAAAATTAATATGTTTGAACCATATGTAAGTTTAAGTAATATGTATTGGTTAGTATGTGTCATGCAAAGCCACAAAATGAGGAAGCTCGACAAGATTATTTGCGATGTAAGTGCATAAGAGTGTAAAAGATTGATGGAAAAATTGAAAAAGGATGACCGTGATCGAAAACATCATGACGGTTCAAAACCCCCGCCATGAACCATGCTCATTTCACATCGCAGTATGATGCGTGAGCATCGCTCATGTCAATACGTAACCACCAACCAAGACATTCAACGACATCTAATGAGGAGAGAGGCTCAACCCTCAGATTCAAAAATTCTGAATTACAATTAAATGTTTGTGGGCAATGGAGGTCTAGATCCCATTCGCCAGATTAGACAACCATTGAATGTAATTCAATGTAAGCAATGATAGGTAGCTTGGATGGAAGAGCTCGAGGAGCTCCCTTTGTAAAAAGATCTTTGTATATAGATTCAAGGAGGAAAATAAGAAGATTAGTTAGGAAAGAAGAGAGAGTCGAGACTCTATAGAAGTCCGAGCTTTGAACCCATTGTAATTGGACATTCATATTAACACAAAGAGCATTTTTTCCTGCATGTATTTTTGTGTTATGTGGATTCTTTCATTGTGTTATTTTATGTTGTAGATTTGTGTTAGGTTCCATCTGCAGGTTATAGACAAAATTTAAGTTGCATGGTGTGGACTTGAAACCTGAAGGGCTAGGGCCTAGCCCTCCACAACCCTCGACATGTGCATATGATCTTCATAATATGACCATTGTGTTAACATTGGCGCACACAGTTAAATAGTTGGGGACTAGCCCCGATCGTTTGGGAATTACCATGTGACTCGGTGGCTGTACTTGATACTTGGCGCGTTTATATGGGTTAGCACCCAGTCAGTCGAGCTAGCCCGCCAACCAAGAGGCTTAACCTATGGCCATACATCGGGGATAATCCAAATGTGTAGTGCATGGGTGTAGGGTCCGGCCATGGGCCATGGTAATAATTGTATGTGCCAAAACCGCTGGGGGGGCTAAAACCAATTATACAAAGACCAAAATATATGGCTATTTATGACCAAGGGCCGGTAGCTAGCCCAATGCATGGAATAAGGCTACATGGAGGCACCTAGGTGACCGTATTCTAAGAAAGGGGGGTCGTGCCAATTTATTTTCCCAAGTGGGTTTTGAACTTTATAATAGTGATTTATTATTGATTTTCTCAACAAATTTGTAGGATTTTGGTATTTTTGAAGATCTTGGGGTTAGAGATGGTCAACTTCAGTCCCAGAGATAAACCAGAGGCTTTTGAAGCCATGGAGAACATTCATAGTAGGTTTAAGTGATTATGAATATTTCCAAGACAAAGCCATTTTTGTGCAAGGAAGTCACTGCTGAGGGAGCCACCTTTATGCCATTTCGAGCTCCAAATACCATCCGGACATTTCAAGCAGCTGTTTTTGTTATTCCAGATATGGTAGAACAAGACCATTACATAATAATTTGTAACCTTTTGGCACCGCTATGACGCCATACTTTTAAATATTTGAAAACAAATAAGAAAGCCTCACCCATCAGACAAAGGTCCTAGACGGGCTAGATTGCCAAACTCCGCTATAACATTTCATTGGTGTTTTGTGGTTTGTTGTTCTTATTGTTTTATTTAAGATCCGTATATGTGTATATGGTTGTCGTGTTTCATTCATAATTATTCCTCTTTCATACAACTTCCTAAATGCTACTCAATTAATACATGCTAAATAACTCAACCATTGTTGTGTAAAAGATCCATTCAAATCACCCTTCAAGACGGACAATCGCTCGCAGGAGGGGATTTGGGTCGACAACTTTTAAAGAAGATCTTGATCCTGCGTTGATTTCTGGCCATTTTCCATCATTGAGAGATTCCATACACCGGTCCATTAGGAAAGGGTGCACCAAGGGTTAGATCACTTGGATGCTTAACTTTGACAAAGGTGCATCAAATGATATCCCAAGCAGGAGGAGAAGATGTCTGATGTACTCCCCTTTCACCATCCTCCGCCCACTTGCTTCCTCAAGGCTGCAAAGAGAAGATATGTTTAGAGGTCACGGATGTGGCGGAAACCTTTTGATTACTTTGAGCACGGATCACAAATAAGATGAATTTCTTGGTCTGTGAAATGACCTTGATGCATTGCTTAGCAACAAAGAAAACACGGCGACAAGCACTTCTAGTATCCCATACAATTGTCTACCCAAATTAAAAATAATAACACCGTGGTATAGATTCATACACAACATGTCGCCTCCACAAATAAGGGTTAGCCCAAAAGAACATCATCAAAAAATTCAAGGGGATCAATATCACACAATACCTCATCTTTGAAGGGCTTGAGGTCATAGGGAAGATGACACTATTAGATGACAAAAAGATCTCTTCCTTGGCGTTTTCGATGGTATAGGGGCTTGCAGTCATCTGTGGTTCAGTCACGCTTGGACGACCTTTCCTCGATGATGTTCTTTTGACTTCCTCTATCGACAATAAAATGAAAAGGAGCCCCCTTTACCCACATATATGAGTTAAAAAGGTGTTCCCCTTCCTCTATTTATGGTTCGCTTTGGATGGAATTTGGTGGTAGCTACAATGGCATTGGGTTTGACATCAATAATATGCTTCCCTCATTCGATTTGATCTCAGAAATGTAATCTTCCTCGACTTGGAATATTTTAGTCTCTAATTCACCAATGCCTGTTTGGAGTGACATTCTTCTGTGTTGTGTCAAAGTATTTTATGGTATTCACACCACTTCCCATTGCCTTTCTTCAATTCTCATATTACCCTTCTTGGGTTGCACTTTGGACCGCTTGTCCCAGAGTGATCATCTTTTCTCTATCCCTTTTTTGTGAGTTGGGGCCGCCTTGGACCTACTTCTACTGTGAGGGGTTTGCAAATCCAAATTCTCTCCTCTTTCGCCTTTAAATCTATGCTCGATCTTGACAACATATATCTAAGCCACACCTAATGATACATGTCCAAAAAATCCATTTTCGCTTGTTTGATCGTATCTATGAATACAACCGTGGTATTTGAGCAACAGACCCCATCTCGTAGCCTTTATAGCCAATTTGGTGCACATGGTATGGAAATTATTTGTGAAATCCTGTGCACTGGTTCCCTTTCTTGACGCAACATGGTCCATCTTGTATACAATTCGTCCTCAGAAGCCCCAAAATGATAGTATTTTTCTTTAATGACACCCCTAAAGGAATCCTGTATGGGGAAACCAAAATATTGAAGATTCCTCTGTAGCCCATTTCTTAGAGTAAGTATCCCACAAATATTTAACATGGGGATGACCAGGAGGAAAGTAATATTTTCCTCTATCGGGAAAATAGACCTAAAAATACCCTTCAGCAGATTCAACCATTTATCTACAACACCGTCATCTATCACCCTTTCCAAGTCAATGTGGTAATATCAAAATTCATTTGTACCTTGAAGGGGTTGTATGGTCAAGATGAAGATGGTATTCCTCCGCGGGAAGCCAAGGATCCTAGTAAAGTTGTCCATCTCATTCCTTTCGCAAGGGATTCCTCAAGAACAAGCTTTAAAGTGATCTCCCGCCTGCCCATCATATTTCTCTTCTCATCCCCATGAGCCGTTGTCTAAGCTCACACGATCACCATCTTTACGCAAAGGATCGACCGGTTTGAGTCCCAACTTCTTGTACCCAGACTAAGTTTGTGACATGCACAAAGAAAACAAATGAAGAGAAAACCACACCGACATTTACCTATATGAGTGAACAAAATGAATAAAAATGAATAACATATATAACAAAGAGATACAAAGAACAACAAAAATATTCAGTTGAACAACAAATTCTATTCAAATAAGAAAAATAGGATGAAACTCAGAAAAACAATATGTAGAACTAAAAACAACTTGGTCGAATGATGGTAGCTATCTCTCAGAGAAGAGATGTGGCTAATACGCACATCCATCTGAGAATAATGATTATAATGAGGCTCCAAAGGCATTTTTAACATTACTCATGAATTCCAAAACCCTAGACACCCAAAGTGCAAAACCTAACCCTAAGAGATGAACACCAAAAGTCATGAGGGCCCCAATGGGGTAAGTTGATACCTCCTCTCTGGTCGAACTTTGCATACACGACCTGCTTAGTAGAGGCACATGTTGGAAAGGTATTGAGCACTACATTACTATTCCATTAAAATATAACTCAATCTATAGTTTTAATGTGTAAATCCCAAAAAATGTTGTATAGGCCCCAAACGCCCCACAGTACATAAAGATGTATCGACATGAAAAATTCCAAAATCTAGTTGGAATAGAAGGGTGGCCACCAATATCCACTGATGCTGTGGTAGGATTTAAGACGTCTCCTAGAGTAACCCACAATTAGAAAGAAATTTCATCAACATGAGAAACATGTTAAACTAAACCGCCAAGATGAGTTTAAGTTGTATAGGTGGTGGCCACCAATATCCAATTGAATCAGAAGCTTGATAAAAGCTTGAATATTTGATTGGTAAACACAATATTATTCGAACACATTAATTAGAAAATCATATATTGAATTTAACTCTAAATTATTTTTCAAGATTGAAGACTACTCCATCTAAGTTTAAAATACTTAGAATTTTATGTAAGAGTGTAACATAAAGTCGAGGAAGAGCGCTAGCATATATTATTCTTCTAAGTATAGGTAGTCTATATTCATGTTTTTATCTTCCTTTATGCCATGAGTGAGGCTCTAGGGGAAGAAGCTTGTGAAAAACCCATTCTTGAGTCCTTGTGATGCTTTGATTAGAGAGCAATATAAACTTGTACAACTTGGAGTGATCATCACTATAGATACCTCCAAAAAATCCATAGTATCCCAACAGAAGATAAACCTAAGAATCCCAAGAAGTAACATCCTCACCACAACAACAAGTAAAACAAAGGTCCC
Organism: Picea sitchensis; assembly: GCA_010110895.2. Classification (NCBI taxonomy): domain Eukaryota; kingdom Viridiplantae; phylum Streptophyta; class Pinopsida; order Pinales; family Pinaceae; genus Picea; species Picea sitchensis. The sequence goes on from SNQJ01S0222244.1 coordinate 14,101, forward strand.
AAACCCACTCAGATAGCTTCAACTCCTAATGGTAACAAGGGAGCAAAATCTAAAAATAAGAAGACTAACATAAATTGCAACTTTTGTGGGAAAGATGGTCATGATGAGTCCAATTGTTTCAAGAATATGGAAGCTTTAGAAGCAACAATGAAGAAGCACAACATCAATATTGATTCTACTACTACTTATTCTTCTCATGGACATGCACTTTCTGCTTCTAGTTTCTCCTTCAATGCAACTTCTACTTCTTCTTCTGATGAGTGGATTATTGATTGTGGAGCATCTTATCATATAGCTAAGGATAAATCCCTATTTTCTACTCTAAATGAATGTAACACCAATAAAATATTTGTTGGTGATGATAGATATCTTAGTGTAGTAGGATATGGAATAGTTCAAGTAGATAATAGTCATTTCAATGATGTATTATGTGTTCCAAGTCTTTCCTATAACCTTCTACCAATATATCAAATCACTCATTCAGGTGAAGGTAAAATCATAGAGTTTTCACCTCATCAAGTTGTAATCAAGGATCTAAATAATCCTCAACATGTTCATGCAACTGGAATTGTTGATGATATTACCAGGTTGTACAAGTTTGACAACTTTGGATCATCATCTTTTCCATCAGTGTTTGTTTCTCATAGCGATGACTTGAGCAAACTTTGGTATGAGTGCTTTGGTCATATAAACTATCTCTCATTGCAACAACTATGTAATCAACATATGGTGACTGGTTTTCCTCTTGTTTCACGTAGAGAAGGTGTTTGTTTCGGTTGTGTTCTCGACAAACAACATCGGGTTAGTTTTGACAAACATGCCTCTTGTCACGCCTCGAGCCCTTTGCAACTTGTTCACAGTGACTTGT
>SNQJ01S0222246.1:4074-14968 GCA_010110895.2 Picea sitchensis
ATATGCGCATATAATGACTCAGTTCAAGTTTGATATATATATATATATATAGACACATATAATAGCTTTGTTTGTTCATTCAACAATGTTTAAATTTTGAGACATATATATGCATATAATGACTCTGTTCATTCATTGATACCTATTCACTTTTGATTAAAATTTGATTCTGGAAAATAAATCTGCATTTAAATTCTATAGTCTATTCACTGAATTTCGAGCAGTTTTTGTCTAGGTTATTACATGTATATCAGTGTTAAGAATCTCATTATAACAATAACCAATTCGTTCCACAGAGGTAGAATACTGAATATTTAGGTACAAAAAAGACTTACAACAGTTACACGATCATTAAAAGACAACTACTAGAACTCTTCCGTATAACGATAACATGTACAGTAATTTCAATATAAAAATCATTCGGACAGATAGAGTTTAGGGTACATATCGGAAATAGGCTTGCATTGAAAACAAAGGGAACAACCATGTTCCTCCCAACCGTAGAATCGCGAAGCCACGATTACTTGCCCGATTCACCCCCTAGCCTGACCATGAGTCCATAAGGGCGAACTTGGAAAATCCCTCTACAACATTGTCCTTCAATTCAGTCCCCTTTTTCCTTGCCTCACACCCTTCCAGTGTTTGTAACAACAAGTGAAAAATAAAAAGACCCAAAATAGACTTATTCCCAGCATACTTAGCAGCGTCCTGCCTCCTCGCATATGCTTATTTGTAACTTGCCTAGGTCTTTTTTCCTTCTTTGGAATTTTCGCAGCTTCCTAAATCCCTTATTTTCAGGGGCTGACAATGGCCAAATCACTAATTTTCCACTTGTATAAATCATCCCCAGGGTAGTTCCAACATGTTCCCCACTCATGGAGTCATGGTCAACTACTTTTAACATGGTTGTTCCATTTGTCTTCCTGCAATTAATATAAAATATTATGTTTTCAAACAAGTGACATTGTCAAATATTTAGTTTTGTCAAATCAGAGTCCTGCCCAACAGTCATAATAATTTATTACAATTAACAAATTCGAAATTCAGAATTTCCATAAATGGCAAAAATTTTCCAAACTCGAATTTACCAAAAATGGAATAATTTCTCAAAAATTTAAATTTCCAAATTATTTTATTTTGGGGGATGTCACATCCTTTCCCCCTTCAGTAAAACACTATCCTCAGTGTTCATTCCTCTCTTGGAACAATATTGGATGATATTTCCACATATCTCCCTCCAATTCCCAAGTGGCCTCCTCAGGACTAAAGTGCTTCCATTACACCTTTACCTGAGCGACGACTCTATTCCGAACCACCATTTCTCTCTGGTCCAGAATGCGTACGGGTTCCACCTGGAATTATCCTTCGGGTTCCACCTGTACCAAGTTCCAATCAATCATATGAGTAGGGTTGTGAACATATTTTTTTAATAAAGAAACATGAAATACATTATGAATTCTTAGATTTGCTGAAAATGCAAGTTGATATGCTATGGGTCCAATTCGAGCTAGTATCTCGAAGGGCCCACAGAACCTGGGTTCCATCTTGGCATAGTTTCCTATATTCAATGAGCTTTTCCGAGCTTTGACCTTCAAGTATACATGGTCTCCCGCTTGAAACTCTAAGTGTCTTCTTTTCAGATCTGCATAGCTCTTCTGTCTGTCCTGTGTTTCCTTCAAGTTTTGTTGTACCTTTCTTACCATGTTCGCCATTTCTTGGAGAATTTCTGGTCCAACCATGAGTCTGTCAGCTGGATTATCCCAACTAATTGGAGTCGTACACTTTCTTTCGTACAATACTTTGAAAGGGCTCAACTTTGATGAAGTTTGGTATCCATTGTTATATGCAAATTCTACCAAGTGTATATAATCCTCCAACTTGTTTGGTTTTGTTCTTACGTACATGCGGAGCATATCCTTTATGATTTGGTTTGTCCTTTCGGTTTGTCAATCCATTTGTGGATGATAAATTGTACTGAAATTCAAGTTGGTATTGAGCCCTGTAAACAATTCCTTCCAAAAAGTGGATGTGAATTTTACGTCTCTATCTGAAATTAGGAATACCATGCAGTCTAAAGATTTATTTCATGAATATTTCAGCGATGTTTATAGCTTTAAAAGTAGACTTTACATGAATAAAGTGTGCAGACTTATTGAGTTTATCGATCACAACCATGATGGAGTCATTCTGTTTCTGAATTTTAGGCAAACCTGTTATAAAGTCGACTGATATAGTCTCCCATTTCCATTCTGGTACTGGTAATGGCTGTAACAGGCCGACTGGATGCTGGTGTTCGGCCTTAACCTGCTGACAATCTTAGCACCTAGCCAAGTATTCCACTGTTTCTCCCTTCATATTAGGCCAATAAAATAGTTTCCTAAGTGATGTTATCATTTTCTGGTAACCTGGGTGGCCAGAGTATGGCTTCTTATGCACTTCGTCCAAGATTGTTAATTTTAACTCTGCTGAATTTGGTATGTAAAGTTTGTTTTTAAATCGTAACAACCCTTTCTCGTCGATACTTAGGTCTAGTTTATCTGAGTTGACGGTATTATTTGGTAGTTCTTCCATTATTTTAGTACAATTTTTGTCATCAACCCCTGCCATCTTTATTCTTTCTTCCATACCACTATCTGCCCTGCTAATATTCATCTCAAATAATCCATGGATTTTTCTACTTAGAGTGTCAGCTACTTTATTTTCCTTGCCCTTGATATGTCTAAACTCGAAGTCGAATTCTCTTAAGAAGGCTAACCACCTTGCTTGCCTTACATTAAGATATGGTTGGTTAAACAGATATTTCACCCCGTTGTTGTCCGTTAATAATAGGAATCTTTTTCCCATTATGTAGTGTCGCCACATCTTTAAGGCATGTATTACTGCTGCCAATTCTAAGTCATGTGTGACGTAACTGCGCTCGTGTTCTTTTAATTTCCGGGACTCATAAAAAATAACGTGTCCTTCCTAGTTTAGGACACCACCTAGCTCTTCTTTACTTGCATCAACACATACGATGAAGTATTCATCTGCATCTGCTACTTTCAATATGGGTGCCATTGTCAATAATTCCTTTAGTTTGTTGAAGCTGTCTTGACATTTCTCTGACCAATTAAAGCTAGTTCCTTTCTTTTGTAATGATGTGATAGGGTAGGCTATCTTGGAAAACCCCTCTATAAACCTGTGGTAGTATTCGGTGATTCCCATGAATGACCATATATCCACTACATCTTTAGGTACCGACCATTCCATAATGGCTTTCGTCTTTTCCGGCTCTACGACAATGCCCTTTGTTGAAATTACATGTCCAAGATATTGTATTTCTTTCTGATAGAAAGCACACTTGTCGAAATTGGTGTACAATTTGTTCTTCCTTAACGTTTGCAAAACTATTCTTAAGTGTTCCTCATGTTCCTCCTTCGTCTTTGAATAGACTAGGATATAGTCGATGAATACTACCACGAACTTGTCCAAGTACTCACTGAAGATACTATTCATTAGGAACATAAACGTGGTTGGGGAATTAGTGAGTCAGAACAGGATGACTACAAACTCATAGTGTCCATATCTTGTCCGAAATGTTGTTTTGTTTATGTCCTTGTCTTTTATCCAAACTTGATGATAATCAGATCATAAATCCAATTTTGAAAAGATCTTGGCCCCCCTTACTTGATCGAATAGATCATTTATCCTTGGTAAGAGATATTTATTCTTAATAGTCATTTTGTTTAGCTGTCTATAATTGATACATAATCTTAGAGTACCACCCTTGTTTTTCACAAAGAGGACTGGTGCTCCCCAAGGTGAGACACTTGGTCTAATATACTCTTTGTCCAATAATTCCTGTAGTTTCATTTTTAATTCTGTCAGCTCTGGTAGACTCATCTGGTAAGGCGCCTTTGAGATAGGGGTAGAACCGGGTAATAGATCTATCGAGAATTCTATTTCCCTTCTAGGGGGTAATTCTGGTATCTCATCCACAAACATGTCTCTGAAATCACGTAGGAAAGCAAAGTCTTCCAACTTTGGCTTATCCTTCTTTTCTGCTAAACTCATCGCTTGGATGGCATAAACTTGAAATCCTTTTCTCACACATTTATTTAGTTGCATTGCTGAAATTTGTCTAACTAATACTAGTTTTGGTATACCTTGGGCTATCTCGGTGGTGCCAGAATCATATTTATAGCTAAATATCTTTGTATAACAATTTAATATTGCTTTGCGTCATTCAAACCCGTCCATCCCAATGGTCATATCGTAAGATCCTAGTGGTAGGATGTTCAAATCAGTTCTTATAGTTTGACCATGTAGGATGAATTCAAAATCTGAGATATAGTCGATTACTTTCCTTTTTGTACCTGTCGCTAGTTGTACAAGCCATGATTTTGCATGCTTCAGTCTCTTAAGTTTTTTTAACTCTACTATCTTCAGAGTAATATAACTTAATGTTGCTCCGGGGTCAATTAAAACAGAAATTCGAGTGTCATGGATTTTACCTTCGACTTCTACCTCTGAGGACTGGTGGTCAGCTTGTCATCCATCGATGGCTACATTTATCCGATGTAGGCTCTTGCCCACGTCTCCTACTGTCGAGGCTTCTTGCAACTTATGAACAATATTTATGTTTGTTGAACTCAAACGTGGGTAGTTCCTCCTGAGATGAGGCTCTCCGCATTCCCAACACTTTAATGGCTCATGGGGGTTGTCCCAAAACCTCCTCATTCCCAGATTTACCGGTTTTCCGCTTCCTTGCGTATTTGGAGGGTTGGAGTGAAAATCCTTTCTCGAAAAACTCTTTGTTGTATTCCGATAAGGAGCTGGCTGATACCCCTTCTTCTGCTGGTTCATTTAATCTTGTTTCTTATCCTTCTAGGCTTTGGGAAACTCTTCTCATTGCTTATATCGATCAAAGCACAATCGAGCTTTTCTGAATACTTTGCTTAAGGATTCGGGGTTGTCAAACTCAATTCTGTCCCTGTAGGACTATGGTAGACAGCTTAGAAATCACTAAATCTTTACTTTTTCCTCTCGGATGTACGGTACAAACCTTAGCAGATCCAGAAATTTATTTATAAAGTCCTCCATTGTCATGTTTCCGAGTCGTAACTCGTAAAATTCTTTTGTCTTCCTTTCGTAGTAATTTTCAGAAAGGTATTGTTTCTTGAAATACTTCTTAAAGTTAGACCATTCCAACTGTTTCTCCTTTAGGCCCTTGGCCAATTTCAGATCTTGCCACCAAATATTGGCCTTCCCTTTCAGATTGTAGATGGCCATCCTGACCTTCATGTTGCTGGAATAGTTGTAGATTTGGAAATACTTTTTGATGTCCAACAACCGTGCCTCTGCTTCTTCTCCTGTCCTAGATTCCCCATCAAAGATAGCGGGTTTAATCTTTTTAAATTCTCCTTCAAGGTGGTCTACTTGTTTTCTTTTTCTGTCAGTTTTTGTTCCATCTTCAGCTGGAGGTTTTCCTTCAGACGAACTATCTCCTTTTTTTGTTTCTGGCCCTGAGTTCTTGGAGGCTCTCTTTCTGACTTCTTCATCGTTATTATTGTCTTTTGGGCTTTTCTTGGTCACTATACTACGTAGCAGGACTTCGTTTATTTCCTGTTGTTCTTGTTGTGCCTTCTTCAATTTTTCATTGTCAACTTTAAAGATCTATAGCTCGACGGTCAGGTTCCTCATTGTTTCCAACACTTCTGTGGGTGAGATTCCATCACTATTTTGCCTTGTATCTCCAGGAGGTCCTTGCTGTGGCTTTTCTTCCATCCTATTTTCTGCATTGTCTCGAGCTGCCATACTTATTCACCAAAACAAAGAAAGTTTTATGCTTGTAACCACACCATTTATTACTTTGGAAAAAAAATTATATATTAAGCACTACAGTGGTCCTGTTCAGGACCAGTGTTGTAACTTTCGCTCTGATACCATATGTAATGTACCTCAAAATTCTCATATAAAAAAAAAATCTGTGGTACAGTATTTGCTACTCCATTTCGTTTAATCCACTCGTGAGCCAGATAATTACACTTTGTTTTTTCTTGCATGACCTTATAACATACTATCTTAATACACTTGGCTTAAGCTTAATACCCTTGGCTTAATATCTTACACAAAATTCGAATGCAAGTATATTCTAAATCTTACTTTATTATAAGGCTTTATTATAATGCACGCACCTACCTATACTCAAGGAAGGGGATTTCAGTCCCTTTGTGTTTAATAGAATCGGACTATGTGCATGAAATTATGTCTCAGTTTTAAAAGCTCATGAACTACCTAAATGTGTCAACCTCAGTCTTTAAGTCATGACAGGAAAGGTTTTTAAGGAGGTTAATAATTGTTTTAGGAAAGATTTCCAAGTGTTTTCCTTTGATGGTTCTACTTTCGTTATGTTACAACTTGTCCCTCGCATAACAAACCGAACACAATCATGTCCACATCATTCTCCACACAATTGAATCTAACTAACCCTCCTCTGCTTGTTGGAGTAATGAAATGACAATTTCATGGTTTGGCAGCCGACTAGTTCATTGGACAGTCATAGTTTTACTGTTTGGTTTACTTCGTATCTCCTGCATTTAGGGTGGCAGATGTACCTGTCAGGAGGATTTTAAGACTCTGTCTAGGGAATTATTTAAGGGTCCTACAATCCACAGCCCTGATGTCTCTTCCTCCTACTCTTCCCAATCTAAATACGCCAGCTTGCCCTAGAGTAAGGTCTAGTACCTCTCATGCTGTAAAGATTATAATCGTGCCTCTTAGGTTTTGGCAGTCTCATTTCTCCCTTGCGCCTTCGAAGGGAAGGGATATGCATCATGCAACTTCCACAGGGAAACATCTACCGCCTCTCTAAGCTACCCTTGGTGCAGTCGACGACAATGCCTAGTAATTTTTCTTTAAGGGACTGTCGTATTCAGATTCAAATAGAGTTTATTGTTTTTGGTTGAAGCTGAGAAGAAAATTGTTTCTTGTATAGTTTGTTGTGAGTTAGAAACTTTCCTTACTCCCATAGAGTCTACATGATTCTTTTTAATTTCATAGTGACAGTAAAAGGTTTTCTTACTATAACCATGGGTTGCAGACCCTCTACTTCTGGGAAACTATACTTTGAGTTTACTGTGTGTGTCCCGTGGGTCTATTTCTGGTTTAATCCTATGTTTACCCTATACTCAGCAACTGTAAACTGGAGTGACCTACAGTAGTATCCCTCGATGAAATTAGGTTATTCTTCATGATTACTTTTATTGGTGAAAACTATGATGTCGTTCCTTGCATTATTTTCTTTGTTCGTCAAGGGTTTTATCAAATGATTTCTTGTTTGAATTCGCACTATTATTTTATTTTCTCAAGGAAAATATTTGACATTCGGTATAAAAGGTTTTCTATGTATTAATGGTGGGGCTCTTACTGTTGTGAGGGTACCTACCAAGATCTTCCAGACTCTTCTCCCCTCCATCTGGGTTGACTATGAAGCAAAGCATGGCAATAGGAGGATGTGGCGTTTCGGCCCTAAGTTAATTAATCCGACAACTACGGTTATCATTGCTCATTTTTGAGTTTATAAATCAAGATTTTACTCTGTAAATTTTCTAATGTTTTATCGTGATGGCCAAATGTAGGTGTTCCCCCTTCACAGCAAGGGTTCTAGCCTCTACTCAGCTTGGAAAAGGTACTCGGGCTCCAAAATATGCCCCTTCAACTTGCTATGACCTGGAGGTCTCGAATTATGTTCGTAGTTTTTTCTTTTATGATCTTAAGAGGACCTTTGTTCAAGCACTGATTCCCTGTATCGGATAACTGAGGGCTTAAACCCAATTTTGTTTATCAAAGTTCCAATTTATATGTAAGCATGATGTGAGGGACTTGGGAATGAAATTCTTGTTTTCTTTTGTTTAAAAGGATTGTTTACCCCAACTGAATTGTTACTAAAGGTCTCGCAACTTCCAACTCTGCGCGTTCATATGTGTTTGTTTCGATTGATTGTATCTTTAGCAAAGATTTGCATCGCTCTGTGATTTCAGAGAATGCAAAGTGATTTAATAAAAAAATCTTTGTTTCCTTTCTGCGCACAACATAAATAAGATATGTAGTGACAAGTTGTCCATTTGTTCTCCTGTAGTATTATCCTAGCATGATTATCTCGTCCAAGAAATAGGGTGATCTTACGTTCATACTCATATGCTTCATCATTCTCATATATATAATGAATTTTGTTTACAGTTTGAAACATTCATATGCATATAATCGTTTTGTTCATGCATTGATATATATATATGACTCTATTTAAAGTTTGAAATATATATAGGCATATAATTAGCCCTCTTCGTTCATTTGACTCTGTTAAAGTTTAAAACATATATATACGCATATAATGACTCGATTCAAGTTTGATATATATATATATATATATATAGATGCATATAATAGCTTTGTTCGTTCATTCGACTCTGTTAAAGTTTAAAACATATATATACACATATAATGACTTTGTTCAAGTTTGATATATATATATATATATATATATATATATAACAGCTATGTTCGTTCATTCGACTCTGTTCAAGTTTTTTATATATATAGACGCATATAATAGCTATGTTCGTTCATTCGACTCTATTAGAGTTTGAGACATATATACGCATATAATGACTCTGTTCATTCATTCGACTCCATTTAAAGTTTTAAATGTATATGTGCATATGTTAGATCTATTCATTCGACTCTGTTTAAAGTTTGAGACATATATACGCATATAATGACTATGTTCATTCATTGATACCTATTCGCTTCTGATTAAATTTTGATTCTGGAAAATAAATCTGCATTTAAATCCTATAGTCTATTCATTGAATTTCGAAAAGTCTTTGTCTAGGTTCTTACATGTATACCAGCATTAAGAATCTCATTATAAGAATAACCAATTCGTTCCACAGAGGTAGAATACTGAATATTTAGGTACAGAAAAGACTTGCAGTAGTTACACAATCATTAAAAGACAACTACTAGAACTCTTCCGTATAACGATAACATGTACAATAATTTCAATATAAAAATCATTCAGACAGATAGAGTTTAGGATATATATCTGAACTAAGCTTGTAGAGAAAACAAAGGAAACTACCACGTTCCTCCCAACCATAGAATCGAGCATCCACGTTTACTTGCCCAATTCACCCCCTAGGCTGACCATGAGTCTATAAGGGCGAACTCGGAAAATCCCTCTACAACATTGTCCTTCAATTCAGTTCGTTTTTTCTTTGCCTAACACCCTTCGAGTGTTCATAACATCAAGTGAAAAAGAAAAAGACCCAAAACAGACTTATTCCCAACATACTTAGCAGCGTCCTGCCTCCTCGCATATGGTTATTTGTAACTTGCCTAGGTCTTTTTTCCTTCTTTGGAATTTTTGCAGCTTCTTAAATCCCTGATTTTCAGAGGTTGCCAATGGCCAAATAACTATTTTTCCACTTGTACAAATCAACCCAGGGGTAGTTCCAACATGTTCCCCACTCATGGAGTCATGGTCAGCTACTTTTAACATGGTTGTTCTATTTGTCTTCCTGCAATTAATATAAAATATTATGTTTTCAAACAAGTGTCATTGTCAAATATTTAGTTGGGTCAAATCAGAATCCTGCCCAACAGTCATAATATTTTTTTACAATTAACAAATTCGAAATTCATAATTGCCATAAATAACAAAATTTTTCTAAACTGGAATTTACCAAAAATGGAATAATTTCTCAGAAATTTAAATTTCCAAATTATTTTATTTGGGGGATGTCATAGACGAATACAACGAGGTAATTGTTACTGACATGAATATCACATCCAACTTCAGTAAGTTTGGAAATGGCCTAGGTTTTTTAGTAGGCTATTATTATGGTTATGCTTTTAAGGCCAAAGTTATGGTCATGTATTTATGGTCACGTTATAGTTATATTTTTATCTATAAGAATTATGTAGGAATTATACATATGCCTTTAAAGGATAGTGATATTGGCATATGTTCATCGATTAATGTCAATGTTCTAAATTTTATTTTGCACGTCATTTTGACCAACAATGAACTTTAAGAACAACACATTGAGTGATATGTCGTTGAGGCCCCAACAAAATATAAAAATAAAAATTTGTTCATTTTCCTTGTTTATCTAGAGGCATAATTCTTTTTAGTCATTTAATGGTGGCATGATGACTTACGGTAGTGCTCTTTCCTTACAAGCGGGTTTACAAAGTTTCCTCTAAATGCTATAAAGGAGTCTTGTTTAAAGCATCTAAGATTGTCCAATGATAGGATGTTACTAGTTCATGTTTATTTTTCTTATTCTGGTTGATGTTTCTTTTCCTTATTCATTTCAAATTTGAATAAATGACACTAAATGTTATGTACAAAACAAAGTTCATGTTTATTTTTCTTATTCTAGTTCATGTTTCTTTTTCTTATTCATTTCAAATTTGAATAAATGATAAGATGTTACTAGTTCATGTTTATTTTTCTTATTCTGGTTCATGTTTCTTTTCCTTATTCATTTCAAATTTGAATAAATGACACTAAATGTTATGTGAAAAAAAAGTTCATGTTTTTTTTCTTTATTCATTTCAAATTTGAATAAATGACACTAAATGTTATGTAAAAAAAAAAAAGATGTTAAAGATATAAATCACATTGTGTACCATGGTTAGGTAATGGGAAAGGAAAAAAACCACTAAAAACTATGTGAAAATTCAATATTACAATTACAAAGTGCTTGTGCATTGAAACATTATTATCAAAACGTTCAACAAATAGTTAGAGGAACTTAAATAAGACATTCAATATTATCTTTAGTTAATCATTACAATAGTGTGTGGTTATTTTATAAGATTTGCAAATGTTTATAAGATCTAATTA
>SNQJ01S0222247.1:3938-14968 GCA_010110895.2 Picea sitchensis
TTCAATAAAATAGAATAAGGCAGATGTAAGAAGACCTAATAGAAGCTTCCACTTCTAGAAGGATCTTCCTCTAGATGCTTCTTTTTAGTATAAATAGGAATCGAGGGTATGAGAACCCTAGCTTGGATATTATTGTAATAGAGATCTGATCAACTGGAGGTTTCCCCCTCGAAGAGGCCCATGAACATTACTTTCAGATTCAAAGTGTTATTTCTATTTTAATTCTTATATCATTTCAGTGTTATTGTGGTGAATGTTTTGGTTATATTGTTGTTATTCTGCCATTACTAGCACTTTATTTCTATTCTGCATACATTTTATAACTGGTATATTACAAGCTTCAACCACCACCCTGGAAAAGATGGTTGGTGAATTCTTCAAAACAAAAGGCATCACAGTGTACTGAAAAGAAATGTAGTCTTATGTTTGTCCTCCTTGGCAATTATGATCTGGCAATAGCCTGAAAATCCATATGTGAATGAATAAACTTATTTTCCTCCTACATTATCTATAACTTCATCAATAAAAGGTGTAGGAAATGGATCATGTGAACATGCATCATTCAATTTCCTTAGATCTACATAGATTCTGATTTCTCATGCCTTCTTATCTTGGACCACCATAGGGCTGATCGATTCAAATTCTTCAATTGGTTCTATAATTCCTGCTTCTAGCATTCTATCTAATTCAGTCTTAATTTTCTACTTGTACTTGGGATTCAGTCTATAAGGCCTCGTCTTGATAGGCCTTGCATCTAATTTCAAAGGAATCTTCATTTCTCCCATGGGCCCTTTAATGTCCTTAATGTCTATGAACTTGGTTGGAAACAAGTCCTAATACTCATGCAATAGTTCTATAATCTTACTAATAGTAGCATCATCCCAATAGTCTCCAACATTTTCCAACTTAGGTGCTTGCTCTATTGATGTAGGAGTATCACTCCATCTCAGCACGCGTCATCTAATCAACACACGTGGTGTGCATTCAAGGAAGGAGAGGCGTCATCCTCTCATTTTTTCCTCGAGAATCCAAGATGTGATCCATGAATTAATTTAAGACAAGCTGGAAGAGCTAGATCATGATTTCTCACAAGCTGGAGATAAGGTCGCCATTAATAGGCTAATGACATAATCGATCTACATCTGATTTGGAGTAGAATTGACATCATTGTAATTTGGCCTTTCGATAAGCATTAGGGATGGTTATTTGACACCATTAGTTGGCTTGAGATGGAATCTCATTGAGCCCCTCTTGTATAAATATTTGTATTTTAAGCAAAGTAGAGGTTAGGTGGTGAACTGTTAGACAACAGTTGGACGATAGGAGGTTGATGAGAGCCGAAACTCAGTTGCAACTCGGATGCCACCATTGTAAAGTGACGTTCCACCATTAATATAAAATGACAGTTTTTCCTATTTTTTCTTTCTGTTCAATGGATGTTGTGTTATGAATTTCATTTGCATGATTTTGAATTGTAGATGAATGTTAGAAATTGTTTGCAGGGATAGAGATACAGTTTCCTATCCGAGAGTATGTTAAGTTAAGTATGGTTCTCTAGGCTAAGTGCAAGGAGTGCGCGACAGAGTAGGGAAACTCTGTGAGCTGACATAAGGGGTGTGTATATGAACTCAGTGGAGTCAGAAGAGAAGTTGTCAGGAGGGAACGCCAGATTAATTTAACGACTCAGGGAGAAATTTCAAGGTGGTTACATCCCTTGGAAATAAATACTATGTGGAGAGAGGCATAGTTCAGCGTTACTGAACACTCTAGAATACTCTGTCAGGAGGGCATCGAGATTGTGTGAGCATACCCAAGAACTACATGGATGAAGGTGTAGAGGAGTCCCAGAATTGTTGAACATTCTGGTGAAGGAAGGCTTTGCAAGAAGTGCATCGACAAAGGAAAGGAGATGCCTTAAACATTTTCATAAGGTCGAGGGAGAAGTCGTCGAAGAACTGAGCCAAGCGCAAGGAGTGCACATAAGTTGTAGTGAATTCATCTTATAAGCTCAGAAGGAAGGGAAAGAAGCTATTGGGAGGGCATGAGAAGCTCACAGAGGAACTTGAAACCTTGGAGGTTTTTCAAGCCGATCAAAGTCGCAGGAGAATTGCACAAATTTCTGCAAGGAGGGCAGAAAGCTTTCAAGGACAGTCTAAGTATTGAAAGGATAAATTGCACTAAGTATGAAAAGGATTCGAGGAATTACAGAAGTCCTGAAGATGGATAATTCATCCATGGTTGAGGAGAATATAGGTGGCACAAGATCGAGAAGTTCGAGAGGAAGAGCTTCAGAAGGTTTTTCGAGAGAAAGCCTAGGATCTTCGCGAAGTCGTGAAGAGAAATTTCAAAACCAAGTCATTGGATCTGGAAGGACACATGGAAAAGGATCAATGCATCATTGATTCATGATTGGAAGAAGCAGGGTTGACAAGAGATAGGACTCTTGAAGTCCAAACTCGTGTTTTGATCACAATCGTTGATCACAGGAAGAAGGAGGATTGTAGATCTAGTCCTGAAGCATTCTTCGATTCAGAGATTGGGGAAGGAGGATAAAGCAACTTGTGAAAGTCTCGAAGTGGGGGGTTGCGAAGGGAGTTTACCTACGGTTGCAGTCTGTGGTCACATCAAGGGAGGATATTAGTAGTGAGAGCTAAGGTCGTTGGTGTAAAAACTGAAAATCTCTAAGAGAGGATCCACAGGTACCACATCGTGGATGCCGAAGAATTGAATAGGGGGGTTGTGTCAATTTTACATTGGTTCCATATAAATCCCGACGAGTCATTCGACTCAACGACTTGAACGATCCTAGACCGGGAGGTCACAATGACCCCTCATTGGTAGGAGAGAATGGGGAGTTCATCACCAAGTGGTATCAGAGCTTGAATTTGTCTACAGAGTGTGGGAGAAGGGAAACGAAGGAGATAGTCTCATACCAAGTGGTATCGGAGATTGATTTCTCTCAGCAGAGGGAAAGAGACAAAGGAGATGGTGCAGAATTGATTTATGTAAGTCGGGGAGACAGGGTGTAATGCTCTGTTGGAACTGTTGCAAGGTGTGCAGCATGTGATAAAGAAGCCAGGTGGGCTGTAGACAAAGCAAGATGGCCATTGACGGTCATAAGCATGGTTGAAGACAAATCCAGTCGCGGAAGAGAAAGGAGGAGATGGACAAAGAGCTCAGTGAAATTTGAGTGCAGATGGAGGAGATAGCATTCAAGATGCAATAGGAGTCAAAGGTGCACTGGAGGTACGGATGGCCTTTGAAGAGGATAGCCAGATGGCATGTTTAGAATTTTTTGGCCAGGAGGTAGAAACAGATGTTAAAGAGTTAACTGAGGAATGCTAAAAATCTCAGTCATAAAGGAAAGAGATATGGAAAGAGTCTCGTAGATTTATAGGTGGGCAACGAGAAGGGATCAATTGATCTTGTAAAATGATAGGTGGGTAGAAAAAAAATCCCAGATTGTCAGGTGGGCAAGGGAGAAGAGATAAACTTATCTGAGATTTCATTGATAGATGAGGAGGTGGAAGAAGAACCCCACTCAGATGGAGATTCGCACAGAATTGGGACTTGCATGAATGAAGATGATGACAAGTTAGAGACTTTCATCACTATGAAGGAGGAGGATCAGAGAGACATTCTGATCATTGGGGGAGTCGAGATATTCCTACCAAGTGGTTGAGGATAAGCTAGCAAAAATGTTGCAGAGGTGATAGGAAGACAGCAAGAAGAAATTGTTTGGGGGGAGAGGGAACATATACTGATGTCTATCCCAACAAAAGAAGGAGAGCATTCAGGAGAATCGCTCGACATTTTCAGCTAGGAAGTTGAATAGGAGATGACTGCATCACTGGGGTCTACAGCTGAAGAGGGAATAGACAACATAGACTTTGTTTATCTCTGTTAAGAATTAGAATATATTGAAATGAGAGTGCCAGTGCAAGGCATGCAAATCCAACAGGTTAGATTAGAGGAAGATGAAGGACCACACCAGCATGAGGAACAACTGGAGGAAGATGTAATGGGAACAACCGAAGGATTGGCATGAGAAAATATGTCAGGAGAAGTCGTAGCTATGCAACAGTTCAGTGATAGGGATCCTGTAGGGGTGAAGACTACAACAGAGTGGTTAGTTAAGGCCAGAAAGGAAGAATATGTCTTGGGAAATCAATGTGATTCTCCCATTGACAAGAAGCGGGTGCAGCGAGCTAGTCTACAAAATAAGAACCAAATGATTGAGCAGTTGGACAAGGTGATTGAGGAGATAAGAAAGATGATGTCAGAGTCAGCAGAGAATTCAGTCATCAAGAGGAAACTAGATGAAAGGAAACTTGCACAAGCAGCGGGGATGATGCAGGAGTAGCAGTGGCAAAGCAGAGGAGCCGAGAGACAACTCCAGGAGAAAATTTTGGATCCAGGTGGATTTCAGCCACATTGGAGAGCTCATGAGCAGGAGCTCATGATTTTTTCCACTGTGGATTATGATGCAGGATAATCACTCCATCTCAACATGCGTCAGTTAATCAACACATGTGGTGTGCATTCAAGGAAGGAGAGACGTCACCCTCTCATTTTTGCCTTGAGAATTCAAGATGTGATGCAGGCATTAATTGAAGACAAGTTGGAAGAGCCATATCATGATTTTTCACAAGCTGGAGATAAGGTCGCCATTAATAGGCTGACGACAGAATGGATCTGCGTCCTATTTGGAGCAGAATTGCCATCATTGTAATTTGGCCTTTCGATAAGCATTAGGGATGGTGATTTGACACCATTAGTTGGCTTGCGAGGGAAGCTCATTGAGCCCCTCTTGTATAAATCTTTGTATTGTAATAAAAGTAGAGGTTAGGTGGTGAATTGTTAGACGACAGTTGGACAATAGGAGGTTGATGAGAGCTGAGACTCAATTGCAGCTCAGACTCCACCTTTGTAAAGTGACGTTCCACCATTAATATAAAATGACAGTTTTTCCTATTTTATCTTTTTGTTCAATGGATGTTGTATTATGAATGTCATTTTCATTCTCGTGAATTGTAGATGAATGTTAGAAATCGTCTACAGGGATAGTGATACAGTTTCCTATTCGAGAGTGTGTTAATTTAAGTCTAGTTCTCTAAGCTAAGTGCAAGGAGTGTGCGAGAGAGTAGGGAAAATCTGGGAGCTGATGCAAGGAGTGCGTATCTGAACTCAATGGAGTTAGAAAAGAAGCTACCAGGAGTGCACGCTAGATTAATTTACAAACTCCAGGAGAAATCTCAAGGTGGTGACGTCCCTTGGAAATAAATATTGTGTGGGCAGAGGCACAGTTCGGGGTTGCTGAACACTCTGGAATACTCTATCAAGAGGGTATCAATATTGCCTGAGCATACCTAGGAACTACATGACTAAATGTGTAGATGAGTCCCAGAATTGTTGAACATTCTGGTGAAGGAAGGCTTTGCAAGAAGTGCATCGACAAAAGAAAGGATATGCCTTAAACCTTTCCATAAGGCCGAGGGAGAAGTCGTCGAAGAACTAAGCCAAGCACAAGGAGTGCACCTAAGGTGTAGTGAATTCATCTTATAATCTCAGGAGGAAGGGAGAGAAGTTGTGAGGAGGGCACGAGAAGCTCGCAGAGGAACTTGAAACCTTGGAGGTTTTTCAAGCCGAGCAAAGTCACAGGAGAATTGCACAGATTTCTGCAAGGAGTGCATAAATCCTTCGAGAAGAGCCTAAATCTCTAAAGGAGAAATTGTGCTAAGTGTGAAAAGGAGTCAAGGACTTACAAAATCCCCGAAGATGGAGAACTCATCCATCGTCGAGAAGACGGGTGGAAGAATATCAAGAATTCAGGAGGAGGATCTTAGGAAGGTTTGTCAGGAGAAATCTTAGGATCCTCACGAAGTCGTGAGGAGCGATTTCAAACCCAGGACGTTGGATATGGAAGGATGCATGGCAAAGGATCAGCACATCATTGATTTATGATTAGAAGAACCAAGGTCGAGAAGAGACAGGAATATCGAAGTCTGAACTCATGATTCGATCACAGCCATTGATGGCGGGAAGAACGAGGACTGTAGATCTAGTCCCAAAGCATTCATCGATTTAGAGATCAGGGAAGGAGGAGAAAGCATCTTGAAAAATTCCTGAAGTGCGGGGTCACAAAGGGAGCTGACCCACGGTCGTAGTCCGTGGTCACATCAAGGGAGGATGTTAGAAACAAGAGCTAAGGTTGTTGGTGTAAGAACTAACAAGAGCTAAGAGAGGGTCCGCAGGTACCACATCACGGGTGCTGAAGAATTGAATAGGGAACCTATGTCAAGTTGAAATAAATTCCATCCGGAGCCTGACGATTCATTCGACTCAACGACTTGAATGATCCTAGACCAGGAGGTTGTGATGACCCCTCATTGGTAGGAGAGAAGGGGGAGCTAGTCACCATCTGTTTCAATATTAACCTTCTTAATTTAAATAGGCTTCCCAACAAAAGGTAATTTAATCCCTAGCCCTTCTATATCTCTTTATCCTTTAGTTTCTAAAATTTTCATATTCCTAGGGTCATTATCCTCATCAACATTAATATTATAACAACCATGTAATTGTTGAAGAGGTGCAGTCCATTTATCTTCTTCTTATTCAAGAGGGGGGTTAGGTGCCTCCTCAAAGAACTTTTGTCTTACAATTTGTAAATCCTGATCTACTGTGGGGTACTAACTTTCACATAGGAACGTAGTTATAAATTTTTGGGTCATACCATACCAATTTGTAGTGACTAAGAACCATTTTCCTTGAAGATACCAGTTGATAGGTGTAGTATCTAAGGTGTTAATGAACTTATGTACCCACTGTTCTTTAGGAATTTTTCTCCAGGCTTCCTCACAAATTCGCACATGGTCCTTAGGAAAACTCTAACCTATGTATCAAACTTCAAAACCTTCAAGTTGGTCTGAAAAGTGCATTGTCAACAAGGTGTGACATTGTACCCACTCTGTGATGTTCTTCTTCTGTGTTCCCCACCATCTAGTTGGTGTCGCTTTCAAGTCTTCATCTAGTGCCAAAAACCTCTGTTGTACTGGTACAATTCCTTCAAGTTCAAATAGGAATGTCTCTAAATTATTCAAGCCATCAAATATAGGAAGATTACTTACTTATGTGCCAGTACAGTGATCTGCCTTAGTCAATCTGGCACACCTCCGCGTAGATACTTCATACATTCTATTCTGTCAATTTTCCAATGCTTCTTCTGAATCTGACGAGCATGCACTTTCACTTCTCCAACTTAGATTTCCATATATTGTAGGATTAATATAATCAGGTTGTCCTGCTTTTAGTGTACATATTTTCTCTAGCTCATAGGCCTAGTATTCTTCTCTTGTAGTTTATGTGTATCTACGACCTTCATCGAGATCAAGAGGTGCAATGACCCTAAGGCCATCACCTTCAAATGTCATTCTTCTCTTTTTCAGGTCAATAATTGTCAAATTTTTTAAATCCCAATCAATAACCAACAATACAGGATAGGAACAACTATCATCAACAATCTCGATCACTTCAAAGTCTTCAAATGTCCTCACGCCGTCGATGTCCATAAGGACATGCTCTAGTCTTCCAAAGGGGCTCACCGCCTATTGATTATCCATCCTTAGCCTAATAGGAGAGTAAATCAATTTAGGTTTTCCCATCAATGCCCAAGTATTCTTCGTCATAACATTTACTTCTGATCCCAATTCGAGGACCACATAGTCCATGTTTTAGTCTCCATTATTAGCACTAAGGTGCAGTTCCTTGTTTTTCCTCCTTTTTCTAGATACTTGATTCACAATTCTACTCGACAGAGGATATACTCTTCCAATTTCATATTGTCTTATCAGGTGTTGTAGTTCCTTCACAGCTCTTTCATCTTTAATCAAATCAATACAAGTACACAAGAAGTCCACAAGCTTGCTTACCTCTTTTCCTTGTTTAGGTGGGGTATACTGATCAAATGTTGGAGGAATTTCACATTCCCTTACTTATGATTGTGCCCTAGATGAAGAATCTTGTTCACCTACAAATTCCCTTCTTTCTTATTTAAAAGTATGATTTTCTTTCCTTGGATCAAACAATGGTGCCTTCTCTGAAGCTCTTCTGATCCCTAATCCATCTGTAGTCTTTCCTGAAGTCACAATATCTTATCATGTGATAGTGCCTCCTCTAGTAATAACAATGACTCTGGGTTCCTCATTGCAAGGTTCAACAGATATTTTTTGGATTTGTTG
Source organism: Picea sitchensis (assembly GCA_010110895.2). Classification (NCBI taxonomy): domain Eukaryota; kingdom Viridiplantae; phylum Streptophyta; class Pinopsida; order Pinales; family Pinaceae; genus Picea; species Picea sitchensis. The sequence goes on from SNQJ01S0222247.1 coordinate 12,176, forward strand.
GTTTCCACCTCATCTTTCATGAGATTTAGCTAATAATACTAGATAGTCTTCAATGACATGGTCAAATGAATTATAGTATCTGCAAGTTGGTGGTGGTTAGACATCATCTCCGCCATAAAGGGAAAGTCCGGGGATGAATTAAAAGCACGTCAGCTCACCCATAGGACTGTCAGGAGTTCGATTGTGTCTGCCATAGGTGCACGATCATTCAGAGACTGCATGTGCAAATTGTCAGTGGGCATACAAACGCAATGTTTTTAATGCAACATCTCATTTTTTATGCCGTTGTTGTTTCGAGTGTATGTAGGCGTTTTCGCCATTTTTGTAGGGATCGATGGTTGAGAAAGGCTCCCGATTGTAAAGTTTTGATGCAGCACTGGTCGATCTGGTTAATGTATAAGGCATTGGAGACTTCTTACTTTATGGATGTCAGCCTCTTTTCCATCTCTTTGTTTACTATGTTAGAACAACTCGGAATTGGAGGATCCAGTCAAGTTGTAGTTGTTATAGGATGATGTAGGTTGGATCACTGTAACAGTTGCATTGTTTCTAATGGGTTCCTGTGATTTTCTTAGCATTGAACGACTTGGAATTGGAGGATCCAGTCGAGTCACCCCTCAGCTCCTTGAAACTCTGGACCAAGAGGATCCTAGTTTCTGAGTTTTTCATCCTCAAGCTTCCGAAGGCCTATTGCCTGAGGCATTCTTGTTCATCCTTCTCACAAGTCTTCCATCTACCACCCCTTAATTAGTTTATTGACAGAAGTTGGATCAAGACCTCCCTTTATTTCTACATACCAGGCCCAGTTTCCTGAGCCAAAGGTGCTTTCTTGGGTCTCTTTCCATTCGACCACCTCCTTTTAATTAAATCGTGACATAAAACTAATGGGCGTCGGGCTCTGCTCTTGCTGCAATCCAGGAGTGACTTCTGACGCTAACAGATAGATCTTCTTATGCTTAGTGCTAATGACATGTGAGAATATTAGATCTGATCCATATGAATGTGCTTAGTGTTTGATCTGCTAGATCTACCTCTCTGTTTATGCTAAGTGCTTAAATATGTTAGATTAGTGTGGATGTTGCGAAGCCCTGTGTTATTAGCGAAGTAGATGTTGATTGCATATTGAGGAACTGACGGTGCTAAGTTCTTTATTAAGTAGTACAATCACAAATCTGTGTCCCAGCTAAGGTTTCAGACACCTGAGTCTTCCAACCTCCCCTGCCTCTACCTCGGGTGAGACTTCATCTGCTTTGCAGGTGTTGCCGAAAGGGTTGGTAGTTAGGGATTTGTTGGTGCATTGTTGTAGTGTTGAACCCTAGGTCTTCCCCTATGACAACAAATGGTTTCGTTGTCAGGACCTGAAACTGTGATTGCTGGGAACTAAGGAAGAAGAAGTTTTTTGCAAAGATTCGACTTGAAACTGAGAAAGATCCGGGCGTAGATCTATTTCTCTAGTGTGCAGTATTCTACTTAGTTTGAAAAGATATGTGATAAGGAAAATAAGTCCGATCTGAAGAAAAGATGCAAGATCCAGAAGCTTTGTTCCCTAAGAAAGGTAAAAGTGAGAATTCTCCATTAAAAAGAGGTAAGATCTGTAAGCTTTGTGCTCTGATAAAGGTAAAGATAGTGGAAAGTTTTAGATCTGGAAGTTTTGTGCTCTGTAGAAGTAAGATAAGTTTAAAGTTTTGTTTCTAAAGTATGGATCTAGGTATGATTGATAGGTCCTATCCTAGTTTGAAAACAAGTGTATTAATAGATGAAAGAAGATTTGATATGAGTAGATATGATCAGAATAGTGAAATATATGTTATACCTATGCATAAAAAACGTTTGGACTGATGAATGGATATAGGATCCCAGAAAGAATTTATTACAGGTTAGATCCTATGATCCTAGCGCGCAATACAGGAGAAGTTGGGGATGATTTAAAAGAAAGAGAGGATTAACCCTCTGTTACAGTTGTAGAAAACCGGGACACCTTGCTAAGGCATGCCCTGGGAGAAGACATGGTTGTCTTTGTTGCAAATCTATGGACCATGAAGTGTTGGATTTCCCTAGAATGATTTCTAAGCTTGAAAGTATGAACATAAGACAAGAAAACCCTAAGGCAGATCCAAAAACTAAGGCTATAACAAAAGCCTAGAAAGAATCGGAGAAGGTATTGCTAGAGATGAAAGAAACCTTGAATGACCACCGACATTTTAGATTATCAAAGATATTTAAAGAAAATTAATGAATCAAAGAAAGAATAGGAGACTTCGACATTGACAGTGTTCTAGACGAGGAAATACAAGTGAATATCGTGACAGAGAGAACTTGGAAAGATATAGGAAGGCCTTCTATGATTCCTTCATTAGGAGGAATAGGGTTATTCAGAGGAAAACTGGTAAACCTGTGTGGGAGGCTTGCTCAGATACCTATGAATGAAAATGGAACTTCGACGGAAGAATATTTTAAGATTATTCAATTTATTGAGGACAGGGCCTCGTTTACCATGTTACCAAGGAAACCTTGAATTGAAAGAGATCAAGCTAGACGAAAAAAAGAAGAAGTTTTAGAGCAGAAAAAACAAGAGTTAAAATATTTCATGACTAGAAGGTTCGCATACTTGATTGAAGAACATGACAACATATCGAAGCTATTTAACACTAGAAACCTAGATGTCAAAGCTACAAGAACATTAGAAGACTCATAGGATACTGAAGTACCTATCTTGGATAAAGAAGAGGTGTTACCCTTGAGTCCTAGGAGAGAATTTGAATAGCGCACAGTGACTATGTCCAAAGACGATAA
>SNQJ01S0222248.1:2831-14968 GCA_010110895.2 Picea sitchensis
CCATATATACTTCTTCCTCTAAATCACCATTCAAAAATGCAGACTTTACATCCATTTGGTAAACTTTAATGTGTTTAGAACTGGCATAAGCTAGAATCAGTCTAATGGATTCCATTCTTGCAACAGGAGAAAATTTTTCTCCATAATCTATTCCTTCTACTTGTGCATACCCTTTACAAACCAATCTAGTCTTGTTTCTAGTTATTTTACCTGCTTCATCCATCTTATTTCTGAAAACCCATTTAGCCCCTATGACATTCTTATTCAACGGTCTAGGAACCAATTTTCATGTCTTATTCTTTTCTATTTGACTAAGTTCTTCATTCATTTCTTTCACCCAGTATTAATCTTTAATTGCTTCTTCAATACTTTTGGGTTCAATTAAAGAAATTAAAGATACATGTTCATGAGTTGAGGTGGATTCTTGCCTTCTACTTCTTGTTCCAACACCTACATTTAAGTCACCAATTATTTGTTCTTCAGGATGATTTTTCAATATTCTCTTGCTTCGAGTCTTTGATGGAGTCATGCTTTTGGATGGAGTTGTGCCCTATATCAAAGTAGGAATTAAGTGTTCACTGTCAGCAGCCTTAGTTTCTTTTGTTTCACTTACTTCTTCATCCATCTTATGTTTGTCATATATTTCATGTATTTGTTGATCCTTTTGTTTAGATTTAGACTTCAAAAATGAGGACTCATCAAACCTTACATCTATAGATTCAACAATCTTTCTTAATNTGAAATTATAGCATTTATAAGCCTTTCTTGAACATGAATATCCAACCAATATGCCTTCATCAGTTCTTGAGTCTAATTTTCCCAGATTTTTATCAATTCTTTTAATGTAACACTTACTCCCAAAAATTCTAAAATGTTTTATGTTTGTTGGTCTTCATTTCCATAATTGATAGGGTGTTTTATCAGTATTATTTCTTAGCAAACTTCTATTCAATATGTGTACAACAGTGTGAACAGCTTGAGGCCAAAACATGTCATTCAATTTTGACTCATTTAACATTGTTCTTGCCATTTCCATAACAATTATGTTTTTCTTTCAACAACACCATTTTGCTGAGGTGTTTCTATAACAGAGAAATGTCTTTTAATTCCATTTTCATCATAGTAATTGTTAAATTATTTTGACACAAACTCTCCTCCATTGTCTGACCTTAAACACTTAATCTTCATATCAATTTCATTTTCAGTCAATTCTTTGAAAACTTGAAAGCATCTAAGAGTTAAAGACTTCTTTTTCATTAAAAACAACCAAGTCATTCGAGTAAAATCATTCACAAATAACAAAAGGTATCTTTCACCATTTAGACCTGTTGTCCTCATAGGTCCACATACATTAGCATGTATTATTTCCAAAGGTTTTGTTGTAGAATATTCTTTTGTTTTAAACTTAACTCTAGTTTGTTTACCATGTTGACATTGTTTATAAATAGAGTTGGAGAGATTCTTTATGACAGGTAAGTTCCTTATTGCCTCCTTTTTATTTAACTAAATCAGATTATCAAAGTTGATATGTCCAAGTATTTTATGCCATAACCAACTTTCATCTTCATGTCCAAAATAGCAATTTTCAGCCTTCTCATCTAAAATGTATATGTTATTTGATGTCATTGTGGTTGTTCCAACTAGTTTATTTGATTTTATATTCTTGATTTGACATCCTTTTGAATCAAAAACCATAAAGAGACCTTTATCACAGGTTTGACTTACACTCAATAAGTTATGTTCCATTTCCTCGACCAATAAGACATTTTCATCCATGATTTTCTTGTTGTTTAGACAAACAGTTCCTCTTCCAACTATCCTAGCTGATTGATCATTTCCAAAGGTGATTGTACCTTCTTTTCCTTCATCTAGTTAAAAAAAGAGTTGTTTAATACCTGTCATATGCTTTGAACATCCACTATCCACAACCCGTTTTTCTTTATGTTCTGCTTGTAGAGCTATAGTGCATTTTTCAGTGTTCAGATTTTCACTTTTCTTTTTCCAATATTTGGTTTTCAGATCTGTGTAAGTGGGTTCACTAAATTTCTGAAAACTCATAGGACAATTTCTTGACACATGCCCAAAGTTGTTGCACTTGTAACATTCAGTCTCATATCTTAAGGTGTCAAATCTGTTGTAAGAGTAGTTTATATTATTTTGACTAGTTTTACCATGTCCTCTTCCATATTCAAATTTAGACCTTTCATGACTGTTATGTGCATTTATCTTTCTTGAAAAACTATTACAAAATTAAGCCTTATGTCCATACTTATAACAACAGAAACAGTGGCCTTCAAACATGTTTTGATGTCCGCCATAAATTCTTCTATGCACTGTTGAACCCTGATTTTCTTCTTTCCTTTCTAATTCCATCTTCTTGCTAGTAGTTTTCTCATGATTATCCTTTGTACCTACTTTCTCAACACTTGAACTAGAACATCCATTAGTTACTGTAGATTTATAACCAATTCCAGTCTTATCATATTTTGATCTTTGACTACTAATAATTTGATCTAACACTTGAGAACTATGATTCATGTTATTTTCTTGTACTTTCTTTCTTAATGAGACTACTTCAATTTTTAAACCTTCATTTTCCTTATCCTTTTCTGCAAGCATTTTAGTTAGAGCTTCTTAAGTCAATCTAGCCTCTTCTATTTTAAGCTTTAAGCCAACTAACATGGTTGATTATCTCAATCAAACCCTTTGGTTCTATATTCAAATTCTAGATTCTCAATTTCTCTTTTTAAAATGTTTGCATTCCCTTCTTACTTTCTTAATTCACTTAAATCACTTACCAATTTGGCTTCTAAGATCAGCTTCACCTTCTTCTTCTTCACGGACCCCAGTCATCATGTTTTTCCATCACCATAAAAAGTTGTACATATGAATTGTCATCACTCTCACTAGATTCTGAAATATCACTATCATCTTTATACACTGGCTTTTATTTTTGTAAGTTTTCTTTGAAAAACTTATGCCTATTCTTGGATTCCTTAGGTTTTCTATCACTGTCTTCTTCATTATCAGTATGCTTATTGTAGGGACACTTAGATGCAAAATGTCTATTCTACCACAAACAAAGCATTTCAGAGGAAGCTTACCTTTATACTTTCCAATACCTCTTTTCAGATTTTTAACAAAATTTTTCTTCTTCCACATCACCTTGACTCCTCATGGTTGTTGATTTCTGCTTCAAACTTTTTCTTATCTTTCTTTGCTACCTTGAGGCTACTTCTTTCTGAAAGAATTCTCACCGAAGGTTCTCATCTCATATGTTGTTAATTATTCCATATGAATTCATCCATTTCTAAAGTAATCAAGATATGTTCTTTCTTCTAATACATATATTTTTGAATCAAATCTTGCAGTGATCTAAATTTTACCTTTTGCACAATAATATTATTATTAACTTTTTCTCCTAGATCTCTCATGGTATTAACAACTTCATCAGTATGAAGAAAGTAGGTAGCTATATCTTCTGATTCTTCCATTTTCAGGCTTTCTAATTGACTTCTATATGATTGTAGCTTAGCACTCTTTACCTTAGTGTCTCCTTCGCCATTTTTCAATTCATCCCATATTTCTTTTGTTGATTCACAATGCATAACTTTAACAAATTACGACCCTGCTAGACCTCCTAGTAATTCATACATAGCTTTGGTATTACTCTCATAGAGTCTCTTATCTATAGCATCTATTGGAATGGTTATTTGGGACTTTATATTCATTTAGTACATCCTATCAGATATCTACTCCTTGAGTTTGTAAAAACAATTTCATCGATACTTCAAAAAGCATAATTATGACCATCAAACAAAAGCAATCCATGTTTTGTAAATTATGACTTCTTATCCATTATGAATGATCAAAAACTTTCAGTAGGCAATCCATGTTTTGTAAATTATGACTTCTTATCCATTATGAATGATCAAAAACTTCCAGTGGTTAAACTAATATCTTGAAGTAACCTTCTCTGATACCAATTGTTGGTAGTACAACTGTCGTTAGACCAAAACTCACAGGTGATTCGTAAACTCACCACCACCAAATTTCAAGGATCCACGAGAGGCAATTAGTCCCTTTTCACGATACAACAGAGAGCGTTGACTACTTGCAATTTTGTGCAACAAACATGACATTAATTTTCATTTTCTGGCAAAAATCCCGATGTACATGGGCTGTAGTGGAGCAGCCTACATATACACATGTTGTATAGTAGGGAGGATGTCTACTTGTGGAAAAATATTTATTTTTAGCTCTGGATATTATAAACAGGGATGATAAGTCTACATGGGGGAATGGAAAAAGGCCTTCTGGGCAATATTTCATAGGCTGAGGAAAATCTTGCCATAACAAATCCAAAATTAGTCATGTGAGACTAAAGTAAAGTTTGATGAAAATGCTAGTCTCTTGTTGTTAAAGTTAAGGAAGGTTTGCAAGTATGTGATCATGTAAACTAGGTCTATTATAGAGTTACAAATCATATTTGGATGATAAAATTGATGAGGGATTTTGGTTGAGGTACATGTTGGGTACATGCTTGAGACAAGTAGTTGATGAGTTGGCACATACATGAGGTGTATAGTTGATGATGTTGGTACATCTTGTTGAGTCATATTTTATGTGTATTTGATGCACTTGTTTATGGTATAGGTTGATTACAGGTTGTTTGGTACATGTTTTTACAGTTTGGTTGGCTGTAGGTTAGTGGTACAGGTTGTTACAATGGTATATCTCATAGTGATAGTGTTAAAATGGTTCCATCATTGTACTTCTATGCCAGGGTAGTTAGATGGGGCAAGGAAAGGTGGTTGTATACACCTTTCGATTGTACCCAGAGAACATAGGGGTTTGTATCCTCCTTCTGGTTGTAGCCAGAGAATTGGGGAGTTGGAGCTTCCCTCAGGTTGTAGCCTAAGAAACTAGGGGATTGGAGCCTCCTTCCAGTTGCAGCTGAAAAATAAAAGAAGTTGGTGATTCCAATGAATGTAATTCTTAAAGACATATAAGAAAAAACATTTTGTGGTTTTCTCCCGCTTTGGCTTTCCATGTAAAAACACTAGTGTATTGTGTATGTGTATGATTTCTCATTTGTTCATTGTTTATTTACTCTGCAATTATTGTATGATAATGCTACATTGATATAACACTTTCATTTTATCGATTACATTGATCTATTACTGATTCACCCCCCCTCTTAGTAATCCAACAATATTAATCATCACTTCCCAATAGGTACTGATAGAGTCTCTGCGAGTGATAGAGGGACCCAGTCTCGGGAGGGGGGGGATTTTTTGTGAGGGTTTTGGTCTTTGGAATGCTCCTAGCGAGGTTTTCAGGATTCGAGAGGGTTTTATGTCTGAGGGGAAGGTTATAGAGGGACCCAGTCAAGAGGGGGATCCATTTTCTCTATAATTAGAAGTAAAATTTCTACTAGATAGGAACATGTGTGGCAAGGGTTTTCTCTTTCCTCTCTTTATGTATCCTTGTTTAAGATTTGTTTATTTCCTTTAAGATGACACAAATCAAATGTGACACTAGTAGAAAAAAAATTAAAATACTTTTAGGGGTTAATATGGAGGATCAAAAATAAATTTAATCCTTGCTAAGCTAGGGGCCCAGTGTACAGGAGGCACATATACCAATGCGTAACACCACAAGAAACAAATCTGCAAACTACTCGATTATTTTGGAGAGGGCGGGGTACAATGGGGGTTTACAATCTCAATTTACTAGTGGATATCCATTTCCCATCTTGCAGTAACAATAGAGTATTTAGCAAAAGCATGGGGTTCTTTTATGGGAAATTTATTTCAGAAGGATGTAGGAAACAAAAAAAAAAGATTGGTTTTTTTAAACGCAAAGAAATATAATGGGATTATAAAGCATGGGCAGGCCTGAAATATAAGGCAACCACATAAGAAAAATTCACAATGATCTTTCTGAAAGTGAACATTATATCCAGTAAGGCTTCTGAAGCTAGTGTGGAGCAAGTAGAAATTAGGGATGTCGAACCAAATTACTAGGTATTTGTGTTTTGTTTGGCATGTTTATTTGAAATGGAATGAGAGGGTGGCCAAATTCATGGGGTATCACATGAAAAAATTACAATTGTCAAAGTGTGGTATATTACTTAATATTCTCTCAAAGTGTTACTTCTAGAGTGTTGAAGTTTGATATAGGGGATGGTCCTATTGAAATGAAATTTGATCATGCCCCCCTATTGGTTAAGCTATAATTTCTTGCTTGTCCACACAATAATAAAATCCTTGGCATAAAAAATAAAAATATTTTCAATGGAAAAATCCTCATGAATCAGGAAAATAGGGAAAGGTTTAGTGTTGATATTAAGCAATAGTTTCATATTATAAATTAAAACATACAAGATATGACAACCAATGAGACAGGTGGTCATGTTCATAGTAGTTTGTTGATCCCAAAAATCCATAAGGCCTTAAGTGCATGTAAAAGGTCTCATCCCAAGAACAGGGCTACAATTATATTTCTGGAAAATGCATGGTATGATGAAGAATGCAAGGAAACCAAGTGATCTCTAAAAGAGAGAAATTTGGGCAAAGAAAACAAGAAGAAATATGAAAAATGAGTACACTAAAAAAAAAAAGAGTATGTAAATGAAAGAAGAGAGGAGTTAATCTCTCTCAGAAAACACAACCCCAAAGGATTTTGGAGAGAATTACAGTAGAGGAGAAAGAAAACTAAAAACAATATTACAGATGTCCAATGGTTAGAATATGTTAGTCTACTTTATGAGTAGGTACACAAGAAAGATACACCTCCCATAGTGAAAACATAAATGGAACTATTCACAGTGGATGATATAAAGAAAGAAATAAAGAAGTTAGCAAGCGACAAAGTGAAGGACATAGACGAGCTTCAAGATGAATTTTTAAGTGGGGGGTTGAGCTCCTTGCACCTCACATAAAAGGAATTTTCAATGGGGTCATTCAAGATGGATTTCCAGGGGAATGGACCACCAGTGTGGTCATTCCTCTCTTTAATAATGGATATATAAATAACCCTTCCAACTGCCACACTATTATGGTCAACCCCCTCATGGGAAAGATTTTTGGGAGCATGATATTGCGAAGAATCGGTAGTTGGGAAGAAGATGAGGGAAAACAGACAAAAGGGTAGGCAAGTTTTAGACCCAGACATTCTACCATTGATCATTGTGTCACCCTTAGACATTTTATAGAGAAAATATGGGACAAAAAAGGTCAGACAACCTATTGTTATTTTGTGGACTTTAATAAATCCTTCGACATAGTTCCTAGAAACTATGGAACATAATGGACGAGTTGGGTATCCTAGATGGATATAGAGTGACAGTTCACAGACTTTTATAGGGTGTCCATATAGAAGGGTATGTGGTGAAGCTACTTTTGTACGTGGATGATCTTATTCTAATTTCAAAAACAACACATGGCTTAAGAGAACATCTAAAGGACTTATAACACTTTTTTCAGGAGGTAGGGATGCAAGTGAACATTACCAAGACCAAAATCATGATCTTTTCCTTAAATAGAAAACACAAACCAATCACTTTTCTTTTTGAAGGCATTCCATTGGATATAGTGAAAGAATACAGATATCTTGGGATTGACTTCCACTATAACCTCAGTTGGGAGACATGTAGGGTGAAAAAGATACAGGGACGGTGGAGAGACTCATACTTACTACAAAATAGATGTAGAAAATAGAAACTTTTGGATTGGAAAACCAGAAAAACCCTCTTTGGTTTGTTGGTTACGCCGGTTGTTCTCTATGGTTGTGACATATGGGGAAGCATCATGTCAACTTGCAGATGGAGACAAATAGAAATATTTCAGAAGAAATTAATTACTAGCAATCTCAAAGTTAAATCCATGGTCCCGTATGAAATTCTTTTAGCTGAAACAAGTACTTTTTTGTTGGAGGCGACAACGATAATCAAACTAATAAGTTATTTAAAGAAGGTGGAAAACATGGATAACCAACGTCGGCCCAAACTAGATATAGAAGAGAAGTTAGGACGTAGGAAGAAAACTTGGATGAAGCAAAATAAAAATTGGTTGAGTAAGTTGAATATGAAGTTGCATGAATGTCCTAACACCAAGGAAGAAACAAAAAAGTTCATGAATGAAAAATTTAGGACTGCCATGTTGACCAATCACAGTGGGCATAAAAAATCATACTACATCAAGGAGTTTAACCCAAATTGTGATCATAGAAAGAAAACATATTTTGGGGAAAATATTAAAGGAAAATCAAGGTTGTTATTCACACAACTAAGGACAGGTTCACATCACCTTATATGTGAGACCACTAGGTGGAGGGCACCTAAGGAAGTTTGGGAGGAGAGAACTTGCATATTCTACAATAAGGGTGTGGTGGAGACATAGTGTCACTTTGTCACACATTGTGCATCCTACGAGGATATCCGTAGTCAGTATGAAAACGGATTAAAGGTCAACAACATGCACCAACTATTTGATGAATATAAGATCAATGAGATTACTAGTCTTCTATTGAAGATTCACAACAGAAGATCTGACATTGAAAAGAGAGTGAAGACGAGTTAGGGTTGTTATTCTCTTGGTCCCTTAGGTTGTTCAGCCTCATGAATGTCATTAAAATGAATCAATCAATCAATATCTACCATTCCCATAGTTTAGAATGCCAATAAGGTTGTTTATAAAGACAACTTTGAAATTTCTCTCATAAAAATACATTCAAACTTTTATTCTCATTTCTCTCTGTTTTATTCTCTCCTCGCTTCTCCTCATTTCGTTTTCCTTGTATCTTTTACGATTCCTTCCTATTGGTTCATTATCTTGAAAATAAGGAGGACAAGCACTCAAATTTTTTTACTATAGAGTTCATATACATTTCTCAGTCTTTCACTTAGTTGTGTGCCTACCACCATTTTATTTGTAGGGTTTGGACTCTTCCATTTTGTTTATTTTTTATTTACTATCAAAATTTTGTTTCATTAAGATTCATGTTTGATGGTATTCAGAGAGTAAAGGTTGGGGGTTTTGATTTAGTGAACAATTTTATTTTTTAAAATGTTTTGAGCCTGTTTGGCAGTGGCCATGGATATTGGTTCAAGCCTGGATGCCCTTTCGAAGGCTGGGATGATAGATCTTAGGGTTTGGGCATATGCAACATCTTGTATTAAAACTTGTAATTCGAGTATTGTAACATGTGTGTCTTAAATACCATACTTTCTCTTTCAAATTCCAATGCTAAGATGTTATACCACAACTTTGATGATTAGGAAATAGGTGTTATGGTTCTAAAGAAAGGAATTAACTTTGTATTATGTGTAACAATTGACTTAGGGATGGAATATATATATATATGTGGATTAAATTTACTATATAGTAAATATAGTAAAATTATGGGTGAATTGTAGTCCTATTAATTTTTTTTAAAGAACAGCTCGTTTGTGTGGAATGATGCAACAAAATAGGCCTTACATGCCGTAAAGGAAGCCATGTGTACTACTTTAATCTTAGTAGTACTCTATTTCATTAATAATTTCATCCTAGGATGTGATGCTCCCTAAAAAGGTCTTGGGGAATGTTGATTCAAGAGGGGCGACCATTACTAGTAAATAACTATGTGACCCAAATCTAGGAAAATCGGCCTATGAGAAATGAATTATAGTCATACTTCATGTTGTTGATACATGGCATATGTGTCTCGTTAAGAGATTCTTCTAGATTAATATGAACCATCACAAGTTGAAATACTTTTTAGAAAAACAGTTGTTGTCAACAAAGTAGCACAAGTGGGTCATTGAGATATTAAGTTATGCTTATGAAATCATATACAAGAAGGAAAAGGAGAATCTAATGGTCGATTATTTGTCTAGGACATATGAGAAGGAAGGGTACCTCTTTTCCTTATCCTTATTGGTACCAAATTGGATTGCACAAGTACAATGAAATTTTTTGGCTAATGACAAGGTGGTTCAACTCATACAATGACTTGAGGACCCCAATCCCCTTAAAGGATATACTTGGCATCGTGACACCTTGAGTTATAAAGAGCATATATTTTTGGTACATAAATCTACTTTAAAAGTTTTGGAGAAATTTATATTTTTGGCACACTAGTTCAGTGGGAGTTAACTGACTAGTTCTATTTTAGACTATCTAATCTTAGACCATCACTATTATGCATGCATTCCTAATTATAGGATTCCATTGCCTATATGAGTGAAGATCACTCACTCATTTATAAGATCATAATATACATTGATTCTCATTATCCATTGTGTATCTCTCTTCCTTTTCTTGATAATCTTTGTTTGTGTATGCTTTAGCTAGATCTCCTGTGCAGGTTTCCATGAAACACTAACAAAAAGAACTGATGTTAATGTATTTTCATTCCTCTCCCGCTGTGAGTCACACCTGATTTCAGAAAACATATGAATGATCTTAGAAATCCTTTTGGGAAGGCATGAAAAATGGAATCCATACCTTTATAGCTAAATGTGACACGTGTCAAAGGAACAAGAGTGAAATGGTGAAGACCCTCAGGGCATTGCAACCACTATCAATGCCTACCACTATTTCAAGTTACATTCCCACGGATTTTATAGTTGGCATTCCTAAAGCCAACAACAAATGTCATGATGGTGGTAGTTGATTACCTTTCCAAATATGCTCACTTTGTGCCTTACAATGCCCATCTATGCCATCCATTGTTGCCCAAGACTCAATGGATTAAATTTTCAAATTCCATGGAATGCCTATTTCCATTGTGCCAGATCATGATCCCACCTTCATGAGAAAATTATGGTAAGTCCATTTGTTTAAATCTTGGGGCACACACTTGAAAATGAACATCGCTTATCATCCCCAAGTAGATGGTCAAACAAAGGAAATCATTAAGAAAATGGAAACTTATTTGCAATGTTTTTCATTCGAACTACAACACCAATGGGTTTAGTGGCTACCACTTGTTTAATGGTGTATAGTACCACGTGTCATGATTCTACCAAAATGTCACCATATGAATTTGTCTATGGCAAAAAACCTCTTTCATTTGATTCATACTTACAAGGAACATCCAAGGTTTAGGAAGTGGATTGCATGCTTGACACAAGAGTGACCATTATCGATTGATCTATGAGACCATCTTATTTGAATAATGCTGATTAGGTAGTTTAGGGGTGGTTACCCAATACAAAAGGGTTGTATTTATTAAATAAGGTTTGATAAATGGGTGTTACTCATTAATGATGGGACTACAAGTGTTTAGGGTTTTTCTAGTAAGAAACTATTTATATAGGTAGAAGGTTATGTAATGTTTTGTTAAGTATTTTCATTGTATTGAAGCTCTAGTCAATAAGAGGATGCCCCTTCAAAGATGCATGTGATCATTGCTCTTTTTTCAGACAATCAATATAAGGATTTACATTGTAAAGGTTCAATATCCTTGTTTCTCCTATAGTATTTCTCATAACTTACATAACTTTAATACATGGTGCATATTGATTACCCAATGTATACACAATATGTATTTACCATATTATAAATGAATGTACATTTTATAATATGGATTGAGATATTAATATGTAGTGCATAAGAATCGTATTAGAAATGAATGTAATTGTAAAATTTGAGAATGATACACAATGAATATTTACTATATTGGACATGTAATGGTAAATATACAATGAGGTTTGTACTCACATACATGACTTGGATACATGACTTCAATGCATGGTGCATGTTTATTTTTTTACACTGTATACATAGTGTGTATTTAACATATTTAAAAAAAGTATGTAATTCTAGATTTTTAAAATGAGATATGAATATGGAGTGCATATTCATACATATTGAAAATCATTAAACATGGAGAATTTTAGAAAGAAATATGACTACACTAGATGTGTATAAGTACTATGTATAAATACTGTAATTTAGCACTAATATATGAATGTGTACTGTGTATAAATACTACAATTTAACACTAATATATGAATGTGCTTACTTACCATATTGGATTATGCATAGCTACTATAATTTGACACTAATATATGAATGTTCTTATTTACCATATTAGATTATGTATAGATACTATAATTTGACATTGAAATATGAATGCCATATTGG